>JADDOH010000073.1:0-231117 GCA_016648135.1 Agrypnia vestita
TTGAAATATTCTGAAAAAAGATAATGTTTATTAAGGATGGTGTCATTGATTATCAGTATATAAAATCCACATACCGTGTAAAGGTACATATATCATTAGTACGGATGTGGAGACCACTGGGATAGCATCTACAAAGTAGTCTTATCAATATTTGAGTGTAAATTCTTGGCAGATTTTATGGACGACATACCTTGTAAAAGAGAACCATAGAAACCACTTTGTATGGCAAAGAATGGATTTATTAGTCTCGAAGGTGGTCACGAAGGAAAGGACTCGTGTCGATGAATTGATAAAAAAATAAATCACAGAGGTAACCTCGATATTGTGATTGCATACGTAAACTTAACCAAAATACCGTTTACCTTATATCTAGTGTAAAACTAAATGATGTCCGAATATATGCTTAATTTTTCCATCCATATGGGAAATTGCTTTATTATGAGGATTTGTGGTTAATGCATTTTTTCCGCTGAATGCGTTAAACGAAATGCACTTAGCAGCGGTTTTCTTGTGGACACAAAGTTGATAAATTTGCTTGTATAAAATGGTTTCACATTTTTGTGGACAGTTGAGTTGTTTTCCCGAAGTGTTTTAAAATTTATTTTAAACTTATTCTATATTTATTTGCGTTTCTATCCTCTGATCTGTATTAATTTTCCGAATGTTTAATTACTGTTCATTCTCAAAGTAACGCTAAATAAATAAACAGATCGTAAATGTTAAAAAAACGATAATTTGTTTGATTTTTTAAACAGAAAACATTTTTCTTTCATTTAATGCTTTCTTGTTGGTGCAATGCTCGCGACTCTGTTTTAGACCATTTAGAAGTTATCCGTAGGTGCCTGTATTCGCTTTAGTGGATGTATTTTTATCTAGGACTTCCCCTCTATATTCTATCCTCAGTTATGTTTCTGAGATATGGGTTGTGTCTAGAGTGTGTCCTGTCCATGGACCCTTTCGATTTTACATGGTGTTTATTAGGTATCTCTTCTCTAACACTCTGCTTAGAATTCTTTCAGTTCAGCTTATTCTTATTCAAAAAACAATATGTAAAACCAAATTGTTAATACTATTCGCTTCCGACAACAAACATAATCATCAGCAATGAACCAGTAGAAAAAGTGATACAAGTACTTGGGTGAACGAGAGATGGGATCTAATAAGTAAGAGCTCGACTAGAGAAGGCACAAAGTTCGTTTCTCAGAATGAGACCTTTTTAAGCCTGCAACTAAGGCCCGGTTGTTTCAAGTTGGATCAAAGTAAGCCTTCGTTTAAAGCATAGATTTTTGCGTTCTCCACCAATCAGACGATCCGTTTTCGTAAATATCTATGCTTTAAAAGAACGCTTACTTTAATCCAACATGAAACAACCGGCCCTAAGAATGCGTATGATTTTTTTTAAATAGAGATATGCACACACGGAATACACGCATCAATATTTCTACTATTTTCAAACTAAGCTAATCTCTTGTGCTATGAAAATAGGATTAACATGCCGGTGTCCTGTAATGCCAGGCGAACGTCATGACCACTACACCAACAAGCACGATGTTATGTTTTCGCCATTCTCTTATATAGGGTGAAGGAATGGAGACACTAGACCAAGAATTAATCCGTCAAGTCGAGGCCTTTGAGATACAGCTCCATAGATGCATACTGAAAGTTTTCTGGGTAGATAGTATTACAAATGTTGAAATCCAGTGGCGCATGGAAAAAGGCCAAGAAGTGCTGCGACCATCGATATCATAAAGCTTGAGCATCTCGTACATATTATGACAGGACCAAAGTATAGTGTTAACCAACTCTTCATTCAGGGGAAAATAAGCGGGAAAAAGGAAAGGAAGACGCCGCATCTAATGGCTGCGTAACTTGAGGACTGGTACTAGAGCTCTGCATCTCAGATGTCCATCTTAAATGGTAGACGCCAAACTCTGAGGTCAGCCACTACTTCAGCTGCAGGAAGAATATGCACGGGCATTTGCGGTGGCAGTCCCGAAGGCGTTCTCGAACTATCTTCTCTCCGTAACAGGAACAGTACCTACATCAGAAAGTGTTTAAAAAAGGATTCAGAACGCACCGTTTTCAAAAATCATTTGCATAGTTCGCAATGTTAAATATTAAATACTAGTGTAGGACTAAGAGTTAGTTCATCTTGAGGTGAAATTTTTACGAAAATGGCGCTATATAAATTATCCGCACCTACATCAAATGAACAATAGCAGTTGGTATTTGTATTTTTAACATTTTTAATACTATCTAACACATTTACCTTCTTCTGCTCGTATAATATACCAAGACAAACGAGACATCATGAAGTGTTCTTTGTAGGGACCCACAGGAATAACCATGCCTTAAATTAATCTATAACACGCATGCATCGTATTGGAAATAAGTTCTCGAAATTCGTTGACATTTTTCGTTGTACGAACATACCCGAACTAAAAAATTACTTAGACTTAAAATATGCCAGTAGAATTGAGTACAGTTTAATGGACTAATTTTTTGTATATTTTTGGTTCTACTTGTAATAGTAGGCACCGTTCTGAATTTGCTTATACTTATTATTCAGTTTATTATATTTTGTTATAGGTTTTAATTATTACTGTTTACTTTTATACTGATCATTGTTTTTTTTTTTAAATTGAGTGTGTGTTTTGTTATAAACATTGTCATTTCACAATTTTTGGTTCGAAAAACTGTATTCCTTTATCTGGAAAGCGTTCAAGATTAGAAGCAGCGATATCACATATTGGAGTTTGGTTTGATGCCGTTACGGTGACACTCGATAATACTGCGTGGACATTATGCACTGACAGCCCGTAAACAATTCTTAGAATGATACTTGCTCGAGTGTTTGTCCCGTGTTATCTCGGCCGTTGTCTTTATGATGATTGAGTGCGCGCTGCTTAAAAACGTTTCGCAATGAAATGATTCGAGTCGCCTGATACGTTGATGCCACGGCGCCCACCTGCGCGAACACCTCCCATCACCATTGAATGAATTATTTTTGTACCGTTTAAAAGCCGTCCTACGACGTATGTACGTAGGACGCTTACGCAATAAAAAAATCCTACATGTTACATTCCTTGTAAATATATCAATGTATTCGTGTATATATGTATATATATGCAAGTCATATTCGTGTATATACCTATATGCGTATATATATATGCAAGGCAGAGAGAATGACCGAGCATCAAACACCAAAGTCCCTGCTGAACTCAAGACCGATAGGGCGAAGGAGCTTAGAAAGGTCAGAATTAAGATGAGAATTAAGCTCCAAGGCATATATGTCCTGAAAGACATATCTACCTTGGAGCTTCTGAACTGGAAAGAGCTGGCACAAAACCGAGATGAGTGGAGAAAGAATCTTGAGGAGGCCAAGACCCACCAGGAGTTGTAGAGCTAAGAGTGATGATATGCAAGGTCTCTCGTAGCTAGTAGGAAAAACTTCCCGGGATTCACCTTCTGCAATTTTGAGTGGATTTTTTTTTAAACACTTGGGTGAAATGTTTCTTTCCGTTTCTTCGTCAGGACAACCCCTACACCAGCATGCAAATAATCACAATCATAGTACTATTCACACACTAACACCTTCACATGGGTGTTGATATAACCCAGGATATCATGCACTAAGGTGCTTACCAAAAGGGGTCAAGAATCTGAGGGGTGGAGAGAGTGAGAGGGGGAGGGGTCTAAGGGGGGTGTTAACTAGTCTTGTGTTGTACCCAATAATGAAAAATCAAACAGAGGATCATTATGAATGTTTATTTGATTATTAATTAAATGAATATTGTTTTTTTTTTAACTTAACGAATATAAAAAAATCCATATTATTAAGTTTTAACCCTTTATTATTAGTATTAATATTTTAACCCCTGTTTCTATATCAAAATTATGATTGGACTCTATGAGATGATTCGAAAATTCGGAGAAGTTGTTATTACTAACGCACTTATGCATTATGGTTATATAGTCACATAGCACATTCTTATTGTGATGTTGCAGTTTTTTCAGAACAATGTTCTGTGAAATTTAAAACAAAATTTATTAATCAATTAGAAGGACACGCAGAAAAATCAAATCAACCAAAAAATATTTTGCCTGCTACCGGGACTCGAACATAGATTGCTTAAAAAATTGATAATATACAGATACGGTCCATATATTGACGTATAATGAATATTCAATTAATAATATAACATTATCTACCAAATCCGAAAGCAAAGACCTTGGGGTGATACTTGACAGTAAATTAAATTTCAACAAACATATCGATTATATAGTCACCAACGCATCATCTATGCTTGGTTTTGTCATACGCACATGTAAACATTTCAAAAATATCAGTACCATCAAGACACTTTATTTCTCATACGTTCGTAGTATTTTAGAATATGCATCTCAGGTGTGGAATCCAGGTTATGCAGTACACGAAAATAGAATTGAAAGCGTCCAAAACAGATTCCTAAGAGACCTAGACCTCCGTTCATTTAGATCTCATATAAGCAATGAAGACTCTGCGAAGTTTTTTAACATGCAGACCCTAACTCGTCGAAGAAACATAGCTGACGCGGTGAAGCTATTCAAAATAACACACAATCTAGTTGATAGTCCGGAACTTCTTCAACGAATATCTTACCACATCCCAACTCGCAATAACAGACATTCACCTACTTTTCATCTCCCCTTTTGTAAGACCCACTCAAAACAAAACTCCTTTATGTACAGATCCACAAATTCATTTAACACAAACTATCACCACATTGACATTTTCAACGCAACAATAAGAAACATAAAACAAACAATATCTACACTACCGCACCCAAACTAATTTTTACATTATATCTTCCCTTCTACTCCCGTCCCACATTCCCCTCCACCCTCTCCATTCGCTATTAATGTATGTTAAAGTAAATTTTTTAAATTCAGTGGAAAATTTTTAAGATTGTTTTGCTGTTAATTTTTCTCAAAACAAAATAAATAAACACATAAATACACACACTCACACAAACTCACTATTGGACATGTTTTTTTCTTATTTTTTATCGATTGTATATATGTGTTTTCTTGTAATTGGCCCAAAATTCTGTACATCAATTATTGTTTTTTTTCAAGATTGATTAATTATATGGCTGTAAGAAAACCAATAAATGAAAAAAAAATAAAAAAAAAGTAAAGGTACAAGGCTGATGTGTTGTAATGGTACACACCTTCCCGGAAAAGTAGGAGATCTGGATTCGAGTCTCGGTAGCAGCTAAAATAGTTTTTCGTTGATTTGATTTCTCTGCTTGCTTTCTATTGGTTTTATAAAGTGAATGCTTTAAATATCAAAAATATTAATATTATCAGTTTTCTTCGATGAACGTAAATTTCAATACCGTTAAAAATAAAGTTGCATAAAAGTCGCATTTGCCGTAGCATGTTAACTGAAACCTTCCTAGCGCCCCCATACGGCGCCGACGGTACGAGCGCCCCGAGCATTGAAAACTGTCATTTTTAAATTACGATCTGGCGACACGGAAACCGCAGCTTGTGGTTTAAATATTACATCGCGGTTTTTCACAAATAGCAACACTGAAATGCATAATAACGTTGGCAAATGACGTCATGTGTTGTGGAGCTTGTCACGTGAGCTTACGACATCGTGAAAGCTTTTCGCACACCGAGAGGTTGGAGTTTGCTCGCAATGTGGTGCATGCACTATCGGGAACTGTGTTGAACACCTAAGCAGAACACTGCTGTCGATGTGTTGGTGAGTTATCAAAGCGTCGGTGCCAGGCAATACAGAAGTGAAACAGGTATATCAATCGATATAATTTATCGAGCGGACGTGAATCATCGAATAATGAAAACCGTGTTACTTGTTTTCTTATCGGGTTTCAGCGATTCTAGTTAAACAAAAATATGGTATTACAGTAGGCGCCACTTATTATATTAATTTATTAGAATCAGCTGTATACCAAGAGGTCTCCCCCCCCCCCCGAGAAAATCTCGAGAAATTCTGAATTTTTTTTATTTTGACATGTCGAAACTCTTGTTTACGAGAATATCGAAAATATTAAGATTTTTTTAGCTGTTTATACAGGGTTTCCCGTATCTCGACGTCAAGCCGAAATCGGGCGATAGTCATAATAGTTATCGGAAAAATATTTAAAAAAAACAGTCAGTTAAAACTGGGCAAAGTATTAATTTTGAATACTTGGTTTGGTCAAAAAGTGACATTTTCTTCCAAGCTGGAGCAGTTGGCTTTGAATTTTGGACAAAAGTTTACAGAAGCATTATTCAGGATTACGTAATAATAAAAAAAATGAAGAAAAATAAAGATTTGTAGCAACAGGAGTGAAAAGATGGTCACATAGTGTAGATTTTTTTAAATGCTTATAATTTTTAAAACACATGACTTAGATTTTTTTTTAATTTCTGATAACTATTATGACTTGGCCTATCACCCAATTTCAGCTTGACTTCGAGATACGGGACGTCCTGTATATTGCATTTTAAATTAAATCATTCAAAGACGAAGCTGATGAACATTTTCGGACTCTGACAAAAGAGATAAGCGTATACGAGCCAAAAATGACAGACAATCTAAATCTTTTAGAAACACCATTAAGTACAATCTAAACAAATGGTTTTGTCAACTCTCCAATTAAGGATGTCTGCAGCATGCACTTATAATTTTAAAAATATAAGTTATGAAAAAAAAACACTCAAAATAGACAATAAAGTAATTAATGTCGAACGTTGAAAATAATGTTGTACGACAGGTACACATAAAAACAAGTCGCGGTCAATGTATAAATAAATTTAAACGAAATAAATAAATAAATATGTAGAAGCTGAAAGTTCCAGAATACTAGGAGCGAGTAATGGAGAGTATAGGTATACTGATGCGGACTTTTTTCTTAAAATTGTTTAAAGAACTGCTAAACACATCCACCCCATCCACGTTCCGACGACGTAATTGGTTATATAAACCGCGTGTCCTGGTGATCTGATAACCTAGGTATGACGCCGGCAGAGTTGGGTTAGGTATTTTTTGAATTATCGACTCGCCGATCCCAAAAAAGTCCGCCATTTGATACCGAATTGATGAATGCAGCTAAACAAGCCCGGGGTGGAAGACCTTGATTCCGCTCGATTCGATAGCCGTCCACCCGCCGCGAGATCGGTGCGAGTACAATGGGAAGACGTGAAGATGGCGGATGAAACCGTCTGACGTTATTTTCATCTATCGAGCGGGATTAAAGCGTCTGATACACATGCTTCTTTAGTGGCACGTGAGCATGCGCAGTATCGACTTTGACAGTGGCATGCTTATTAGTGGCATGTGTGTACGCACATTGCTAGAAATGAGCATGCCACCTAGTGGCATGCTCAAAAATCAACCGCCGGTTGATTTATAAGCATGCCACTGTCATTCACCATAGAGAAGGGGTATCTTTGGAGCATGTGTGAACAGACTTGCTTATTTATGAGCATGCTTATGTCATTCGCGGGCTTCGCGGCTAGTATTATCAATGCGATCTTCTCAGTCCGCGACGGATGAAACAAATATGGCGCGTTGGGGAGATGATAAAACATTACTTTTCGTGACTTATTATAGGAATCACGAATGTTTGCGGAATACTCGGTCACCGTTGTGTAAAAATAATATAGTGAGAAATAATGTTTACGAAACTTTATTAATAGGCATGAATGTTTCAAATCTTACAATAAAAATTATATAAACTTAAATCAAAAATGTGCGGTTGGAAACTCGGGAACTTTTTTGATTTATTGGTTCACTTGAATTTTCTATTTCAGTTTGCAAAGTTTCCATTTTGAACAAGAGCGTCTCTATTCTATGACAAGAGCATGCCACTAATAAGCATGTGTGTTTGATTGTTAGCTTTGGACATGCTTATTTATGAGCATGCCAGTAATAAGCATGCCAGTAATGAGCAAGTGTGTACAGTTGTTAGGGCATGCTTATTAGTGGCATGCTCATTAGCATGCCAGTAAAGAAGCATGTGTATCTGTACCTTTATCAACACGGGCGAAACGACAAGGCCGCCAGAGACATCTGTCGCCGCGCGTTACACTCGGCGCGGCGGTCAGCGCTTCTAGGAAGGCGACTATTTTATGTGAATGAAAATCCGTGACGCATCGACCTTCCGCTTCTCGGTATGATGTGAAACTGTGTCGGATGTGTTTGTTCTCTCGTTTTTTCTCGCGGTGACGAGAAAACCATATGCGACCGCCGGGCGGAGCGACAGGATGCTGCGAGCGGGATTAGTCATTTCGATCGTAAATTTATCGCGGTGATCTATAATAGTCCCGCGAAACCGGACAAAGTGAACTTTAGAGCTGGCACGGCCGTCGTTAGAATTGTCGTCGAATACACATATGTACGAGGTCGCAAGAAAAAAATATATTTTTTAATGTGGGTGCGTGCAAGTACGCGCGTTAAAAGTTGTAGTTTTTTTTTTAAATTAGGTGTTCAAAGGGTTACACAACCCCGAGAGCCTTAAGTAGAAATTTGTTAATTTTTTTTTAAAGAAGGTGATTTATTATTTAAAAAAAATTAACGACATAAAGTATATGTATTATATTAAACTAAAATATCTACAATGTAACGGTGTACATTGTAGATATTCTACAGAGGAATCTTCTTCAATCAATTTTGAATAAAAAATATTCTTTACAATTTGGGTGAAATGTTAACTAACAGTTACGGAGATAAGCGACTTCAAACTTTGCATTTTCTTTTTTCAATATTTCCGACTCATTTTCGGTAAAACAATTTTTAGTAAAATTAATTTTCTGTAGACTGCCATCACAGCAGTAACTTTTATTGGCAATTAAAAATTCATTCGCTTTAATGCAAGTCAAATAACATGGCAAAACCTTACAAAAAATATTTTTCAAATTTCTGCAAAGTTTTAAAATTTTTATTCGACTTACACAAAACCGAATGAACGTTTAATATTCCGTAATTTACTGCAGTGAAAAAAATAATGTAGACTATAATGACGCCTATTTCCTTAACCGACATTTCTCCCAAAGTGTAAATAATATTTTCTATTCAAAATAGAATGAAGAAGACTCCGAAGTTTTTGCTACTAGCTACGAGACGCCCTGTATATTCATATGTTGTAAGCTAAAATCTGAATAAATAAAAATAAAAAATTTCCGAGACCGATTTTCGGCGAATTTTTTTTGATATTCGTCCTCCCCCCAGGGACCGGTTAGTGACGAATATTGAGGGTCCGCTACTATGTAATACTAAGCTCTGCTGATATCAGTTTGTTTCGAAGAAGAAGCAGCCTGTCACTTTGCGCATTTCTCGGTAGGAGATTTTTATACCGGCGGAGGCGGACTTGGCGCCAGACGAGGCCCACCTCTGTGTTACCAAAAACTCAGATGTTAATTATCGGAACGTAAAAATACAATTTAACGACATCTACATTTATTTTACTACACTGTTTATCACGTGGTCCTTTCAATTTGTTCAAAGTGTGGGAAGGAGCGTAGGGCGCCGAGACAACATTCACATTACTAAAAATATCGAGACAGAAACTGCGAAGAAACAAACCTAACACGCAAGATATATCCGCAAAATGACGAATTTCGCCTGTTTGATTCGTAAACAAAAAAAATTATCAAAATGAATGTATTAAGAGATTACACCGACTTGAAGCATCAAATAATTCATTCAAAATAAAATAATTGAACTATTGCACATATTGTTATCATTGTTTACGTCAAATTATTTTGAAATTTTCAAAATGGCGAAGTTATGTGCTATCCCGCAAAGGTTCTTCTCCGTGATGCGCGCAGCTGATGGAGATAATCATATCACCAAGGTTTCAGTGAAATGAACAAGTTATTTATTTTCTTGTTAAATTATGTAATATAATATAATATAATATTTACGATCGATATCGGAAAAAAATGTGCAAAAATAATTTCCCCCTCTTTTCTTAAAAAAATAAAAGTTAAAAAATCATAATAAGCAGACGGCATATTTTATCAATAAATCGTAAGCTACGTCATATATAAGTAAGATGTGTCTAGTAAGATGTGTGCAAAATTTTAAAAAAATCGGCTGAATAGTTTTTGAGATGTCTCCACCAGTCTGAAAAGGGAGTTTCGAAAAAAACGAGAAAGAATAATATAATTAATTTAATAATTCACTAAGCAATATTTACCCATATTACTTGAGTGATGACTCAAATTTTTCTTAAAATTTCAAGATAAAGCAAAAAAAAAGTGAAAATGTTTTGAAAATATCAAGGGTGTGTCAGCCCTTAATTAAATACCAGCTCTACTATCAAAGATTTCGATTATAGATGTCAACAGTATCAAGCATTAGATATCAAAGTTATTTTTTCTTGTTGAAAAAAATGAAACAAGCAAAATGGTGATTCATTTTTGACAGCTAATTAATTATTTCAAAATCTTCATATCTCATTAATTTCTCACAATATACAGAGAGGCATGTTACAGTGTTACAAAAATACACAAGAAGACCATCGAAATAATAATTATGAACGCTGTACACATTTTAGAATAACTATACAGAAAGTTAATTAAATAAAACACGATGCGATGCGAAAAAAGTCAAATAAATCTACGCGCAAACAAATATATTACGCAGTAAAACATTAGCAGAGACGTTAATATAAAAAGTATCACTGTCTCAGAATCGACTGCATTTCTCTTGAAAGTAGTCGAGCTGTCACGAAATTACAAATTTACAAACTCGCTGTACGCATTGACCAATTTCATGATGGAAATGACGTTGCGAGCTAAAAATAGTCACCTGGACCTAGAAATTCTCGGCAGAATATGCTTTGTAAATACAGTGACACCGGAGTGCACCGTTCGATAGTTTTTACTGCTGCTGACAACCAAACTATCTGGATTATAAACGATTAACTAAGAAACAAGAATAAAGAGCTACATATAATAACAATGTAGGTAGTTAAAAGAAAGGTAGATAAAAAATAATAAAATAAAATTTATAAAAAATAATAAAATAAGATAATTTTTTTTTTTCTAATTAAATTTTAATAAATTATAAAAATATATATAACTTATATTTCCCTTTTAATGGCTTTTCCAATTAAGTTATACCTTTTTTAAATTTTTTTACACAAGACGGCCACGAAGCTTCATTGCTCTAGCGAAATATATCATAAACAACTAGTATTCAGAAAATCACATTATGCATTCTTTTTCTCGTTAAATTTTTTTGCGACATACTACATTACTTGCCTTTTTAGTGAGACATCTATTTCTCCAGTAGAAAGCCATCACTTTTATAAATCATTTGAGTAAAATCTACTAGATGGTGTCAAGACCATTTTGTAACCAGAATACATTAACCAACTAATTAATATAATTAAATAAATTCACGTGAAAGTTGTCATTATTCACAACATAGACCCTTGATAATTAAAACAAATTAGATATGTCACTTAGAAAGACAGTGAAGACTTTCAAAGTGACACATCTAATTTGTTTTAATTATCATGGAACATATTCCGAATAATCGCAACTGAACTGAATTCATTTACGAGTAACTGTAGTTTTAATGATATCTTAACGCCTTAAATTCTTTGATATTTATTTATGTATGTATATACATACAAAGAGCTTTACAATAAAGAAAAAATATCAGTGATAAAGATTGCCAGCAAAAAAATAATTAAAAAAATCACTCCGTAATAATAACATGGTTTTTAAGTTTCTTGAAATTTTATGATAATCTAACTATCGAAATTATAAGTGAAGTTTCCATTCTTTCCTCGCTGACACGTTCTATTTTTAATACTGTGGCTCGAATTCAGAGGCAATACTTAAATGATTTAATGATTAAGGTACGCCTTAAAACAGTTAGTTTGTACTGAAAATTACGCTTTTAAGGCGTATATTTAAATCACTACGTAATAACTCTGAACTCGGGTCTATTTCTTTAATTTTCTAATTAATACCAGTAAATACATTTAATGGAATTCAACCATGTTTACCGGTACACCGAAGACCGTAATGTTGCGCGGTGATTGTTTGCGACATTTTTTTTAAAACAAAATTTTCAGTATTTCATCGCAAACGAGCGTCTAGATACATCACGGCCGAAAGAAAAGCGCGGGCATTTGTCAATCGGCTTCCACAGAAGTCCCCGAAGACAGGGGCGATCCATCAACTCGGATGGTCGTCGGCCGGCGGCGCCGCGGCGGATAGAGAGGCGCTTGGCGCCGGTCCAGGGCGCCCCGCCCCGCGCCGCCCCGCGCCATTCACGCGGCACACGCCGTTATCAATATCCCATTCACCTCCATCGAGCGGACCCAGTGCCCTTACGGTTTTCGGTCACTCCGCGTCCGACCTTTGGTTCCACCAATAACACGCGGACTAGGTACCTGCTTGGTACGACACGGTGCGTCACTTGTCGCGTCGAGTTAAAAAATAATCTAATCACTTTTATGAATTAGCTTATCGCACATCCCGTGAAAAAGCGTTGTCCCTGCGCGAGAATGACGCGAAGCCTACCACATTTTTTGTTTTTACATTGTACTATCACTTATTAGTCTTATCTGTCAAGTCGATAAGAACCTGTCGATAATCCGAAAGGAAAAAAATACAATAAAAAAGTTAATCTTACAGTAGAGCGAAAATATAAATGAATCATTTGTAAAGTTAAAAATGATGTTATTTGAGGAGATAAAAGCAAAATCGCCACCATCCAATATATGAAATCTAAATAAACGATTTTAAAGCTAGAGCGGAGATTCTAAGATTAATATGCTTTTGATAAAATTATTTTATAACACACAGACATGCTTACAAAATCTGTTATCATACACTTGCAAAAACTTTTATTTAGTTTAAATTAAATATCTTCAATTTGCCTTAATATTTATCCCTTGTGTGTACACCCAAAGTATGAATGCATATTTTCGAACTGTCTGTACGGATTTAGTGAGCGAATAATACAAATGCTGGAGATTAGAACGCTTGTATAATACGAAGTTGTACGGATGTTGATGTGTGGCTTTCTATACTGCCTTCCCATGTGAAAAAACGACGTAATGTGTATGTATTAGTACGAATGTGTGCCAAAAATGTTCCAAAATTGTGTCGTAAATTGCCACGTTCTTCCTATTATTAATTTTCAAACGGATTCGTGCCGCAATTTAAAGTGGAAATATTTTTTTTCCAGCCACATGACTTGCACGACCACCTGGGACGACCCTCGCAAGACCCGTCAGGCGGAACTCTTGGCAGCTCAGACCACCCCGCCGGCACAGACCGCACAGCCCAACACCACAGGTAAATAATGCCACTCTCTCTTTCTCTCTCTCTCCCATCTCCGTGTCGTCCCCAGCTTCAACAGTAAATAGTGTACTAAGTAGATACAATATGGTGCTTTGCCAACACCCATCTTCCCACGGATCAACTAAAACCCGGTAGGTACTTATCCGTATTAATTACGATGTGAAAAATTGGTAGGTACCTACCCGTCCCGCACTGACGCCTCACACGAAAAGATTTAAAAAAAGAACAGCAGTCGAGAGTTTTAGAAGGAAAACAAAGGAACGCGTGTATTTTAGGAACGTAAAGTTCGGATACTCCTCTCTTGTTCATTAAAGCGGTCTTTGAAAATCGAGGGAAAATGAAAAATAAATAAAAAGTGTGATTACTTTTTGCAACAAGCAGAGTTTCATGAAGGAGACGTGGGTTTAAACTGCTAATTACCTGATGTGTGTTGTTGGGAAACTCTTGAGACGATTTCCCCCGAAAGAGAGAACCTCTAATTGGCAGTTACAGATTATGTCGTCATGAAAATTTCATCCTAAAGAACCAACCTTTCTTTGGGCGTTTTATCATTGTGCGTTTTTCATATATGTAGAATTAATTTATCATAGTACTAGTAGTAATAAAAGTGTTACTGTTAAAAAAAATCACCTAACTGTTAGAATTTTAGGAAGTCAGTTACGAACAATAAGGGGGGGGGGGGGCACTGTACATTAGAAAAGCTACTTGTTTATTACCTTACTGTATGGTTTTCGCGCCATAAGATCATAAGTATATATCAAAGTTTAAGAAAAACGATAAAATCTGAACGTTCATATGTAATAATTGTATATCAAGAAATACTACGTATTTAAATTGAAATTTTCAAAATTCTGACATTAGAGATACACTTTTTAAAACAGGACACATGAAAGTAATTATAATTCATAGGAAATGAAAGCTGTCTAATGCAATGCATCAATTTTCTTTCAAATTTCTCTATTCTTGCGCAATGACTGAAATCTTCAAATCTAATGCCAACAGAAATAGCGGTAATGCATACGAACTGTCAATAGGTTATGTTGCCATGAGTCAACACTCGAATTCAGCCATTGCGTAGAAAATTTTAGAAAAAAGAAAATAATTTTGATACGTTCTGACGTTTATTGTAAAATTCGTGAAATACGGACTGGACGGCCTTCTAAAACACGTATGGTAAGCCGCTTATCTATCACCTATCACAGATTATCTTCCTAAATCGTTTGGCATCGTCATAAAAACTGCCAATTTGTATGAAGGTATTCCATGGATGACAAATGTGTCGGCGGTTTCTCGTGTCTGGTTATCTCCAAATATGGAAACTATTTTCGGCGCTCGCGAATCGCGGGGCGACAAAGCGTAAACATCTCAAAACGGGCGTGATGCATACATGTCTCGGAAACCGCCACGAAAGATTTACGCAGCAAACTTTTAAAGTGAGATATTGGAATCATTCTTCGATGCCAATTCGTAAATTAAGCGGACAGTAGCGCGAGGACTTTTCGTGTAAGAAAATGGTTAAAATTTATCTAAAGAACATAATATAATATAAATCTCATGTAGACTGAATGTTACAATCTTGCTTTTAATCTCGTCGAGATTCGAAAATTAAAACTTTTATTATTATTTTATTTAAAAGGTAATGGAAACCTAAGAGGTTTATGGGTAACATTTTTACATAATTCAATATAAGAAAATATAATAATATAATTAAGATACATCTGGAGATATCTGGAGAGAATCTAGCTCGTGTATTCGAATGGTCAGAACGACAGTATTTGAAAGAAAAAGTGTGTTGAAAAAGGTTCAAATTCAACATAATGACCATTTTTATAGCACAATTTATGTCATGTAATGAAAAAAAGCGATATATTGGTTCACATTTAAAAAAAAAATTACGAATCAGTCGTTGATTTCAAAACAAAATAGAATTGAATAACTTTTTTAATACTTGCTTGGCAATGAATTCTATTTTGTTTTAAATCAGGGCACTCAACTATACCGACGATACATGCTCTCGAAAAGATCTGCGTTGGACCCCGCAATCTGCACTAGTGCCAAAAGTTATCATTAAAGAAATATTAAAAATAAAATTTTTCAACATATTTTACAAAATATATACCTACCTGTATATTTAAAAAAAATATAGAAGAAAATTATGTATTTAGATTTATATATCGCTATAGTAAACGTATATGTATACAAAATGCTATACCTATCTATCGAGTACTATAGTATCTATCGAGTAGCTTGTTGGTCTTGTGGTTAGAATACTCGCCTCGTGATCCAAAGGTCGCGGGTTCGAATCTCACTCCAGGCTAGCAAGTTAGTCCTATTTTCATAGCACAAGCATTTAGCTTAGTTTGAAAATAGTAAGAATATTGATGTGACACGTATTCCGTGTTCGCATCTCTATTTTTTTTAGAAAAAAATAAATATAAAAACAACCAACATGAAGCCGAAATTCAAACATGTAAAAGTAAAATTATAGATAAAAGTTAGGACATAATAAAAGATTTTAAAAAAATGCTAGTAAATAGTTAAAAAATGTTGAATCAATATTACGGATTATTAAGTGAATGGTTGCAGTAAAATAGGCACCAAGTACCAAAATTTCATTTATCAAACTAAGTATGCAGCTTGGTTCTATATGACATCGCCACTAAACCCAGTAATGCATTATGATCCTGCATTGTTGCATTTGGCCGTTATACTCGTTTGAATATCGCGACTTCGCCAAGTACCACGGCGTATTATTTTAAAAATGGCACTAAGGGCCGGTTGTTTCAAGTTGGATCAAAGTAAGCGGTCGATCAAAGCATAGATTTTTACGAAAACGGATCGTCTGATTGGTGGAGAACGTAAAAATCTATGCTTTAAAAGAACGCTTACTTTGATCGAACTTGAAACAACCGGGCCTAAGTGCCATGGTCCGCTAAATTCAGATTATATGAAAATGGCTAACCAAGTAGGGTGCGAGTCGTGTAAGCTCCCCATAAACAACAAGGAAAAGGTGTTATAAAGAATATAATACAAATAAAATAAAAAAAACACAGGACCTGGAATATACATTAATAACTCAAAATATCATTCCAGCAAAAATCCGCCAGTAAATGAGGTATGATTTATTTTGTGTTTTGAAATTAACATTCATCCCGGTATTTTTTACGGACAAGGGATACTGTTTGAATATGCTCGGAATATACTTACCCAATGTTAAACTACACAGACGTTGGACTTTGCCTTTCATAGGAAACAGCGCTGGAGTTGTTTGAAATGCATATTTCGCAACTTAATTACAGGAAACACGGAAAAATTTTCTTCTAGTTTTTATGTAGAAAATACAGGTAGGATGTATAGTATAGATTTTTCAAAAAAAATCTCAAAAACTTATAAATGACATTTTTATTCACTATATCTTGTTTTCCTCAGCTTGTCGGTCATGGTACTTAGTGCGTAATTTGATTCAACCATTCGAGTGTTATAATTTTTTATGTTTATTGTTTGAGTTTTATTGTGAATAATTTGACAGCGTTTCTTCCGAATGATCTTTGCCCATTTAAATCATACATTGGGTCCACATAATAATTATTACTCTTTTATTAGTATTACGTGTATTGTACAGTTTCGGAGCTGCTTTCGACGCTGTTCTTAACATTGCTTAATTTATTATGTGATTATAATATTTTCTAAGCCATTGTGTGGCTGTATACTGCCGTTTTCGTCACTCTCCAGCCTGACTGAAACAATGGCTGGAACCGCACGGAGAAATGTCTGCAACCTTTAACTCTGATTTACGACCTATGGGCTTGTTGAGAAATCCCCAACTTGCACATGACTGTATACCACTTGTGCTAAACCTTTTCAAATTTATTGCTCAATTTGAACGTTCTGCGTTGTCCGAACAACAGACACCGGATCAACGCGAACGAGTCATCTCATTGCTGTTCCGTCTCATGTATTAACTGATTGCATTTCTGTGCCCACTAGGGTTGTTACGGAGGTCGCTTTATCGGAACCGAATTCGGAATCGGAGTTTTTAGATTTAGTTTCTCGGAACCGGAATCGAAGGTGGAGACAGAAGAGAAATATGTTAAGGGCAGGTCTTATAAAGTAAAATTTCTAACATTATTCATCAATTTCATTTACAATGGCTTAAAAACAATAGTGTTGTGTTGAACCTTAGTGTTGAAAATAAAAATAATCGAATTTTCTTCAATCTTACACTGTACTAGTAGTAAATTAGATCTAACGAACTGACTCCAAAAGAAACAAATTGTATTTATTAAACAAAAGCTTCGCAGCTTTATCTCCGTCCGATCTATTTCTTATCAGGTCATAGATTAGGCCAGCACCACTAAAAAGTTGTTCGCTTGCTACTGAGCTTGGTGGAGGCGACAAATACTAGCCGGCAATCGAGTTGTGCTTTGTATTTACTTTCCACCATAACAAAGGATCATCACTGATAGGAATACGTTTTTCTCAATAGATATGTGAGTATAATAATACTCATTAAGAAGACTCTTCAATATAAAAAAATTGTCCAAAACTGCATTTTCGTCGGATGTAGTATTATCATCATCCCACCGCTATGCTTTGACCTCCGATTATAACTTCCGATTTCAATTTATCGGAACCGAAATCGGAACCGGAGGTGCAAAATCAATCGGAAGTTCCTTTCGGAATCGGAGTCGAAGCTCCGTAACATCCCTAGTACCCACCATTTATGTACCTAATTGCATTCCTTATTATATTGCGAAATCTAATCAACATCAATATCAACAATCAATGATCAATATCATATATCCCTTTCAATATTATTGATCAATAATATTGGCGGGGCTGAAGCCAGACAGACGGCTCAGTATTTCAGAATTTCACTCTGCTTTCATTGTTTTTAAGAAATGTTAAATTGATATATAAAAATATTAATTCAGATTTTACAATGTTTTATTAAAATTATTTTGGGTTAATTTTACATTTTTTATTTTAAATTAATTAACTAAGTATTGGAACCACGGAGTACAACGTACAGTTATGAACTAAACCCCCTCTTTAGGCGAGATGATTGGGTCGCACCAGAAGTAAGACATATTTATAACGCAGTTAACGTATTTATTCATGCATAATTAAATCCCCAAGTAAAAACGTCCTAATAAATCGCGACTTATTTACCAAGACAGTATACTTTTTAGGCTATTTAATTTGATTTTTTCATAATTGTTTAAAAATTTACAAGCTAGTAGTATTTTTTAAAACAATTCAAACGCAGTGGAACCAGCCATGGAACCAGAGTGCAACAAAAAATTTACGTTAGTTCATGTCTATATATTTTAGTGATTATGATTGGAACTATTTAACTAACCACTCTTTTGGTTGAATTAACAATTAATTTATTTCTTTCAGCGTACATAATTATAAAAATAATAATAAATTAATTAAATAACTTTGTATTAACCACTTGGAATAACTCTACGTCTGCCGGTTTCGATACCTCTGTATCTTCGTCAGGACGGACGCATACTAACTATACATTACTTATTCTAGCAAACAAATCAATTTTTGAACGGGGCGTGGCTACAGTTATGGTGGGGGTAATTGATGAGTTGACGCCGAAATGGGGAATATATCAAGTACACAACACATACTTTAAGTTCATGATCAAAAAAATGACAATAAACAATTCACAAAAACATCCAGGCTTAAGAAAATCACTTAGATATAATGTGATCCCGCCAGGAACTGAACTTAGAACCTCCGGTATGAAATGCCAGTGACATGCCCACTGGACTACGGGAACCGTCATGGTGGTAAGGGTGGTGTGCGGCAAGCAATCCTTGTTTATAGAAAATGGAGTTATAATTAAATAATTTGGTGACGGTGCGGCGGCCGGTATATTATTTTCTTCTTCTAAGATGTGGAATTTTTTATGTAAAGTATTTTCTATTTTATGTTAATTAAAAAAAAAACACGCAAAATATAAATGTACTAAAAAATAAAAAAAAATCGGTGAAAATTTTTTTGCCTCCAAATAAAAGGTAGACACATTGATATAGATTACAGAATTTTGTTGTTGATGGAGGGAAAGTAGCCACGCTTTTATTTGGAGAGTGAGGCAATTTTTTTTTGGTTATTACTCATTAACTAATTTACCATATAAAACTTTGATTAAATAATTATGATGGATTAATTGATTAATTGGTGAATATGATTATTGATTCGTGTATTGTCATCGAAAATACTTCTGCGTGCGAAATTTCAGCTCGATTAGATATTGGGAAGCGGGTGAAATATCGATTTTAAGATTCCGTCCAGACAAAGTGAAGCTAATACAAGCGTGATAAAAAATGTACGCAATTAGACCAGAATATTTTTCTTATTCCATAACCGTTTTCCTCCGTATTTATTCACACAGTTGTAGCAATATTAGAATATGAATATTTTTTATTTGTGAGAAAAGGGAGAAAAGTCTGATTTGTGATTTGCCCTCCTGTACTTGTTTGTGTTGGTAGTGTTTGGATTGACTTGGATGCTCTTGGTATATTCGCAGCGAGCAAGAGTAGTGGCGGCGGGGGCACCGGGGGCGCGGGGGACCCGCTGGGGCCGCTCCCCGACGGCTGGGAGCAAGCCGCCACGCCGGAGGGGGAGGTCTACTTCATCAACCACGCCGCGCGCACCACCTCGTGGTTCGATCCCAGGATACGTGAGTGCACTTTCTTTCTTCATTAGTTAGTAGCCATCTCCATCTCCTAGTGCTTATGCTTAGTGCTCGTCGCCGAGCCATCGCGTGCCGTGACTCTTCTTAGGGAGCGTCCACAAAACACGTGGCCCGATTAAGAGGGTTCATTCAGGTAGAATGCTACGCTAGACTACGTATGGTGAGGGGTGGGGTGGAGGAGGGGGGGGGTCGAGCGAGCTACGTAATTCTTTAATTTATTTTATTTGGCCCAAAAAACGGTATAGAATATCTTCTTCTTCATGTGCCCTGTCGGGTCCCCCCGACGTCGGCGATCATCTGGGAGAAAGTTTCCCTGTCCAGGGCAGTGCGGAACAGCTCTTCCACGCTTCTTATCCCGGTCCACTCTCGGATGTTTCGAAGCCAGGAATGCCGCCTCCTTCCGACCCCTCTGCGACCCTCAATCTTCCCCTTCATGACGAGCTGAAGGGTGGAGTATTTTTCGCCTCTCATTATATGACCAAAATATGAAATTTTACGGAGCTTTACTATGTTGAGTAACTGTCTGTTTGTATTTGCTCTACGTAAAACTTCGACATTACTAGTCATGTCAGTCCAAGATATCCTTAACATTTTACGATCTATCCACATTTCGAACGCCTCTAGGCGATTTAGAGTAGTTACCTTCAGCGTCCATGCTTCAACACCGTAAAGTAGGTATAGAATATGCGATCGATAAATCTGCGCAGATCGGTTTAAACAGCACAAAATGACTTCTGGAATTAATAGGAAAAAACTACGTTTCACTCGGGTGGAGGGAGGATCATAGAAAAAGCCACGTTAGTACTACACGGGGGGAGGGAGGGGTTCAAAATGGAGTCACGTGGTTTATAGACGCTTTCTTATCCTAATATGTCTAGTTGTTAACTAGTGATGCAACGAATACGAATGTTCGCATTCGCCGAATATTAAAAACAAACTATTTATAACTGAACACAACGCAAATTACGGTTTAGCTGTGCACCGTGTATCCGAACACGCCTACGCACTCTATTATCGGGGATTCCCCTAACATTGAACGAATGGATTTGTTGATTTCTCAAGTTGTCAATTGTTTCACAGCATAACACGAGTTCTTTCATCTAGTTTCGTTGGGTTATTAATAAGGTTAGGTGGTCATTTCATTAGTTTTTGTTTTGTAATACGCATTGTTCGTTCCATCTTATTTCCGTTGTGTGTAAAAGTGTAAACCCTTATAAAATAATTTCAAATTAAAACTAATAACATGACCTCGCGTAAGCGTGAGAGTCATATTTATTTTCGATCGCTGAGATGTACAAACGGGTAAAAGAAGTGTTGTGCTTTTTGAACAAAAATTTGCCAGTGGTAAATTTTAATTATTAGATCTATTAGTAAAAAAAGGACAGTGGTTTATCATTTATTACCTTGTGGAATTGTTCGTGTTCGCTGAATCGTAGGCTTGATATTTGTATTCGTATTCGTGAAAGTAGTATTCGTTGCATCACTACTGTTAACATGTCTCGTTGGTCCCAGAATATCCAAGTTCACGGTTTTCACGAATTTAGTATTGTCGTTTTTTTTTCTAAATTAAAAATATTAACCATAAATATCTTCATTTTGGTTTGGGTGTCGGTTGCTTTGGTTGCTTTTGAAGAATAGAACAAATTTTGGGAGAAATGTGAATGAAAATACTACACAATAATGTTTTTGGTGTGGGATTGACCATTGCTTCAATAAAATTACAATTGTTTCAAATTATTGCATGCATCTTAGGGCCGGTTGGTTGATCAGTGGTAATTGTAATAGTTCAGCAAAAATCATAGATTCTTGCGTTTTCCACCAATCAAACATCCCGATTTCGTGAAAATCTATGCTTTTTGCTTAACTATTACCATCACCAACGATCAAAGAACCGGCACTTGGTAATTATAAAATACATTGAATGTTTCATTACACATATGTTAAAAATATGGATTTTTAATAAGTTAATACCTACATAGTTTAGTCATATGAATCGAAGTATTTTTCTAATAAAATAAAATGTGCCATTCATTTTTAATTTATACAATTATTTTTCTCCTATTTACACAACTAAAATTATCGAAAAATGAAAATAAAAGTTATTTTATCAGCTGTTTTCTTTATTTTTTCGCACTGTAATGATAGTTAAACTTTTTGCAAAATATAAGTCAGAAATATTTAAAAAAATGCAATATTTGATATTGCATATCTTCATAATTATTAATTGGTCATGATTGATCGCACATTTTCGACTCATTATCAAGGCGGGAATCCACCTGTAAAGTTTTTGCTACTAGCTATGAGACACCCTGTATATAGCTGGAATGATAATAGTTGTGATAGTAATATTTTGACTTTCATATTTCATTTCCATTGATCTCGTAGAAATTGTACAGCTTATTTCAAATTACTGACTGCACGCCGCTGCGATGCGTGGAATAGCTCGTGAACGATAAGTTAAAACTTCTTCAATACTAGCAAGCAAAATAACTTTGAGGTAACATAATTTATATAAATAAAAAGAAAATATTTTGTATCACCCCACAATCTATTGAATAATCAACATGTTTCGGGACCAATGGTCCCGTCATCAAGAAATCGCCCTGTGAACTATATTTTGATTTTGATTATTCGAAAAATTGTGGTTTTATACAAAGTACTATTTTTAAAACACTGTTTGGATCGTCATAGAACTTTCGCGAACCTTCTAGAACATTCTCCTTCCAGAACATTCAAGAAATTCGAATGTACAGGAACCTTCTAGACACACCGACACATTCCGCCACTCAGTTTAGAACCTTATAGAATTTTCGGGAATTTTCTAGAACCTTCTCCTTCCAGAACTTTCTAGAGCAGGTTTTTCCGGAACCTTCTAGACTCACCGACACAGTCAGCGCGCCTATTTTGAAACAATCTGAAGTATTTGCGGCCTTTCCATAACAAAACAATGTGCTAGAATGCACATTTTCGTCACCCACTCCCACCTACGCACAGCCACCCCCACCAAACTCGCATATTTTTGATGTGACACCGAGGGCTATCCACCACCATAACCACCGGTGGGTGGTTGTGGCTGGTTGTGGAGAAAACTTGGCGGGTAGGGAAACACGGGTTTCTTTGTATATATATATATATTTATATTTATTTTATTTGTTTACGCACATTTTGAGGATGGCCCCGTTAAAAGCCGCAACAACCGTAGAACTTGTATGAATGTGGCCGAAGCAAAAGTGGTGTGCCAGGATAGAAGAGTGTGGCGTTCAATCCTCTCTGCCTACCCCTTCGGAGAAACGGCGTGATGGTTAGTTAGTTAGTTAGTTACGCCCATAGATATTTCTATGGGCGTAAGAATGGGCGTATAGGCTTTTACATAAAGAATATAATATAAAATTCAAAAAGCACATACATTATATATTGATTTTCTTTTTATTAAGACAAGTTCAAAGTTGAATAAAAGTTTTGTTTCCGACTCAATCCTTCAACATTTTGCTGTTTCTATACTATTTGCTTTGCTTTCATCTTAATAGTAAATAATGGTATCTTTGGCCGTAGTTATCTACAAACTCGTACCGAATGAACCGGCAAACGCCGCATCAGCGTGTGGTGCCTGAAGCCAATCTGCCGGGCGACGTAGTTGGCGAAGATCCGTTAGAGGCGCTGCAGTCGCAACATGGCGGCCGCCGGGTCGTTCACCCGCGCTTACACGTCTGCCTGTGTCAAATTGAAATTCACCTGCGACAGCGGCGCGGACATGGCAGATTACCGTTAATTATTTCCACACGGCTAGTGGCCACCGGACCCTCTCATTCATAAAAATAACGCGCGACGGCGGAAAGTCAATCCGCGAACTGGTCAACCGATTGTCCCCGTTCGAGAGTTTCTGCAAAAAATATTGCATTTCGTTATAATGAATTAGCGCGACCTTGTAGCTATAATAATGTACTTTATACTAGGGGTATAAAAACAAAGGTTGCTCTGCCTTTGCCTGCAAGTACGAGATCTTGCACCTCATGATGCAGGGAAAGATTGGATGGAAGAAGACATCATGAGTGAAAAACCTGAGACAGTGATTTGGACATTTGAGCTATTCCGGGCCGCAATAAATAAAGAGAGGATAGCTACCTAACATGACAGTCAACGTCCGTTGTACGATTAGGGCACAAAAACAAGACGACTTGGCATGGGGACAATGAGTGTGTTACAATATATTCGAGAAGTTTCGACTTACAGAGGGATGGAAATGACAGAATTTTACTGTAATATTAATCTTTAAGGGAGAATACCTACCTAGACATTTTGAAAAAATCGATTTTTAAATTTTTGCATTTTCTTAAAGCTTCAGGTGAAAAAATATCTGGTGAAAATTTCAAGCTAAAATTCAAAAAAATAAAGTTATAGCTGATAATAGTGGCACCTCTTTGTTTATTTTCATATATTGCTCAATTTTCAAACGCGTTTTACTAGAAACCATGTTTTGAAAATCGGTGACCAAAATATCTCGGCAACCATTGAACCGAACAACTTGAAATTTCTCGTGGTTATTCTATACATAATTATCTAGTCTTTGTCGTAGGATTTTTTTAAGTGACTTAGTTTTTTTTATCGGCATAATAAACCCGAATTATTCCCTGAAAAACGCTATTTTAAATTCAAACGCCCGCCATTTTGTCAAAAATCTATATTTACAATAACCCCTACGTTAAGGACTAAATTATAGTATTAATTTTGATAATCTTTTTTTTTATGATTACAGATGAAATGGGAGTGGTCACTGCGGAATACCTTTTTTTTCGGCAGTCGATAAAACCCAAGAATTTTCCATCAATGTTGAATATTTTTTTATATATTTTTTTTACATATTCTTAAAAGTATGTACTTTCATGTAGAAATGGTACAAATACCATAATTTATATAGGTTTTCTTAAAATATTTCACAAAAATTTTCGCGCTTCGTTGGTAGGTATTCCTCCTTAAGATAATGGCGAAGCGGCGTAAGGAAAACGTGTTTGTCGTAACATTTCTAAATAATTGTTAATATTTTATGTTAAATTAGGTATATAAAAGCAAAGGCAGCAATTTTCCACTGAGGTGTTACTAAAAACCTGTCACTTGTCAAGGAAATTTCTCTGGAATCTATGAAACTTCTTCAACGAATATCTTACCACATCCCAACTCGCAATAACAGACATTCACCTACTTTTCATCTCCCCTTTTATAAGACTAACTCAAAACAAAACTCCTTTATGTACAGATCCACAAATTCATTTAACACAAACTATCACCACATTGACATTTTCAACGCAACAATAAGAAACATAAATCAAACAATATCTACACTACCGCACCCAAACTAATTTGTACATTATATCTTCCCTTCTACTCCCGTCCCACATTCCCCTCCACCCTCTCCACTCGCTATTAAAGTAAGTTAAAGTAAATTTTTATATTCAGTGGAAAATTTGTAATTGGCATAATTGTAAAAACCATTATTTCATATTTTTAAGATTGTTGTTTTGCTGTTAATTTTCCCCAAAACAAAATTTAAAAAAAAACCTACATCTTACTGGAAATATTTTTTTAAAAACAATTGCCAACTCAGTTTTCCTTTTTATAGGTGTATA
The DNA here is from genome assembly GCA_016648135.1 of Agrypnia vestita. Classification (NCBI taxonomy): domain Eukaryota; kingdom Metazoa; phylum Arthropoda; class Insecta; order Trichoptera; family Phryganeidae; genus Agrypnia; species Agrypnia vestita. The sequence goes on from JADDOH010000073.1 coordinate 25,663, forward strand.
AATGAATATTTAACTTTTAAATATGGATATTGCTGTGTTTGCCACGAAATAGTGAACATTGCTGCTTTTGCTATTTAAATAATTTGATATTGCTGTCTTTGCTATGATGTCTCTGCCTAAAATCGACATCAACTCTCACTATGAAGCGGACAATTTGTCACGTCACACATCCTCGGGGTTAATTGTTTGAAGTGGATTTTGCTGCCTTTGCTTTTAATAGTGATTTGGAAACATTGTTTTGGAAGAGATAGAGCTTTACTACTTTCTAAATTAGTTATCCTCGGTGACTGCATTCAAAACATTTTTTAATTTTTTTTGGATATTGCTTTTATATCCTTCACATAGAATACATTTTCGTAAAAATGTCAAATGATGGGCGATTTACACAACTGTGTTGTCCTGCAAAATTGAAAATTGTTTGCGAACTTTTGAACTTGGTTTTTTGAAAAGCTTTACGGGCCCGCCAACGGATATGTCTGTTAACTGAAATTTGGGCCGATTATTTGTATCATGAGTAATAGTAAAGAAAAACCATAGATTTTTGCGATAACGGTTTGTTTGATTGGATAGGTGGAAAACGGACAGAGAAATTCAATTCTGCAACCCTTCCTGCAGTTGCAGTAGAGCATTCCGTGAGGAAATTTAGACCGGATTTTTTTTTTGCAAGGTATTAATCACTTTAATTGAGTTCTATCAACGCAAATGAATTTTTAATATTCGATATGAATTACTTTCATATAGATTATAGTCCAACGTTTTACAAAAGCAAGTCAGAAATATAAAAAAATGCAAATTTGGTGTCGCTCATCTGCTTAACTGCTGACATTTCACCCAAAGTGTAAAGAATACTTTCTATTCAGAATTGAATGAAGATGACTACTCCTAAGTTTTTAATCTATATGTGCAGTTTCAAGTAGGTTTTAAATTAAAAATCACATTTTTCAACACGACGCAAGTTATTAATAATACTTTGTTAAATTCAGAGGTACAAATCCAGCAACTTATTTAAAGTAGACGGTCTGCCTCTGCTCTGCTCTGACTGGCTCCCGTTACAGGATGGACCGGACGACTCGAGTTTCTTGCAATGTTATCAAATTTCGCTAATTATTGTCCGAATATGCACGCCATGAACAGGAAGCAACTGTCACTGACAGTAATGTGATACCCGAAAAGCAAGCAACTCCGTGATGCTGCTTGAATTGAATTATATAACACAATATATAATTCAATTACATGTTTATTACACGATTACATGTTTTCGAATCATAATACCGCGCAAAGATATTTAGATACACGTTTTCCGGTTTCGTACATTATTAGATATTAATGGTCCGTTATCGGCGAGTCTACGTATTACGCAATATAATCTAAATACATATAAAATATCGTTGTTTGTCTGTCTGTAACGCCCTTACGCTGCTGTAATTACAACAACAATACTGACGAGGCGTGGCCGCCCGAGTGCGATACGCGATTACCCCGCGGCTCAGGCAACACGCGGGGGTCGCCCACTAAATTACACGGTCTTAACACTTTTATATTATTATTTTACTAGCTGCCACCCGTCAAAAATGACGAAACATTGGTACGCGTCTTTGCTAAACCCTAGTATATATTTATAGCATCTTGTTGGCGCTCCACGGAGAGGCGGCCGTAGCAACGATGGCCCGGGGTTCAAGCCCCCCACCTCCGGCCGTTTAATTTGTTTTTTAACCGTGAATTCGAACGAAATTACGGACGTTAAACGAAGTACAGATTTTCTATTCATGAATTTTCAGCTTCAAAATCCTGCAATTATTATGCCCCGTGATTTTTGACGGGTTTAGGGCTAGTCAATTATAATTTCCACCCCGCGTTGACATTTTTATGTGTATCATTATGATTACGTAATCGGTTTTTACATTTCAATAATTGTTTTTTGTCTTCAAAAAACAGTCGGACTTTATTTTGCGTTGTAATATATTCCGATATATTCTATAACATTTCACTTTTATGTACGTACTCATATTTCATTGTCAATGCGCAATTCGTACCCGCTTACCCACTGCACTATTCGTTGACTCTGGTGGGCAGTCACATTGTGGTAAACGCATGTGATGAGCATTTATAAGACGTTTGATGACCATATTTATATTACAACTTACTTATTTTATTATGCCTATGGTCCGTCATCACTTTGCTGGCTCTTTGTTTGTATTACAAATAAAATATACGAGTAAGTAGAATGGTTCCTAAAACTTCGAGATGTTAATCATTAGATAAAAATACATTCGTCCTGTATATTTTGGCGTTCCGACCTTTTATTAAAATAACAATATTGCTATATTGGTGATTGTTGCCCTCAAAAACAGAGAAAAATCTTTCAATATTTATATCATCCAGATGAGAATATTGGCTTTAATAATTAAGTATTTGATTCTACCAACAAACTAAAAACTGATTTCTACAGACTTTTAAAATAATATTTGCACATATTTTATATAATATTTTTTATTTTTTTATTTATTTATCTTCATCTTGTTACATGACAGGAGATGGAGCCGCTCATCTCACTAGGGAGAACCTGTGCCGAGATGAGCAGCTGAACAATATAGTTAGAACAAAAAATAATAAAGATATACAACAATACAATAATATTCATCAAAAGCTTCTATTGTAAACAAAACTACAGAATGCAATAAATATTTTGCGTGATGACAGATATCTGTTTGACATCCATATCGCTTCGATATCAAATAAACAGTTTTTTTTTAAAACACCCAACCACGTAAAGGTCCGACACCACAATCCATATACGTGTAACAAAATATTGATGCACCTATTTCGATTTTAAACGATTTATATGCCGTTATACTTCACGTTCACACTCAACACTTCATATTAATATTAGACCATTTAGATCCACGATTGATTAGATTACTTTGGAAAGGTCTCGTCTAAAAATTCAAAAGTCGTAAATGTATTAAGCAATTACACAGACATTAATAAAGACGTCCCGTTTCTTGTTTTGTTTTCTGTTGGGAAACAATCTACCAAAATATTTTTAAGATTACCAAGTTAAGGTCGTAATTTTGGATTCTGTAAAACGGCTAACAACTTTGTGTTGTGTTTTCACATTGTGGTCCGGCTTTAACTTGTCAAAAACTTTATAATTTTTATATCGTATCAACTTTTTCTGATTTCTTCCAAACCATTAATTACTCTTACAGGAATTATTTTCTAAAATACAAACATTACATTTTAAATAAACATCCTGAAAAATGCGGAATTTGGGGGTTCCTTCAGCCCCCGAGTCAACATTATCGAGGAAAATATTGCTTTCGAATCCTTTAACTTTAACTCGCGTAGCGTGTATCGCTTTTATGAGCGCATCTTGAGTTGCGCACTACTTGAGAATAATACATCATTCACCAGAAATAACAGTTTACACATAACATAAGATGAACATAAACAGATCGACGACTAGAGGCGTCTAGCACATAAACTCATACAGAAATAGCTGTTCGAAAACGATCTTTAAAATAATATTTTATTTTAGATAGATTAAACTCTCCAATAACGATAAGGAAAATAGTTTTTATATGCCATAATTTATGTAAACAATTGATGAAAATTTTTAACCAATATCTATATAAATTACAATTATATTCTTCCATCTATGAATTTTGATAGTGCGTACTTACTACTTACTTGTGTCGATCAACGATGTTCCACATTCAAAATTACTTTGACAGATTCGATGTCTGTTTTGTTTAAAATTATTTATTGCATAATTTCGTAGTGGACGCACGAAATTGCTAACGTGAAGTGACGTAATGCTCATTATATACATAACATGACCTTGGAAATTTTTTTCATATTGATTTTTTTGTATAAAAATTCTGACAATCTCTTTTAAACTGTCAAGTTCCAAAAACGATGTCACAGGTTTATTTGCGGGGGGGGGAATAAAATTTTACGAAAACCCTGTTACACGATTTATGCAAGCCGCTTTGATAGCATGTGTAATATTTTTTATCTGAATTACTATCATACTCTTCATGGGCGAATTATGCGAACTCCGCCGAGGAACGTAAAAAATACCCGATAAAATTTTACTCAATAACTCAGTGTCACGGCATTTCTCTGCGTGGGTAGGCAGAGAAGACTGAGCGCCACACTCTTCTGCCCTGACACATAGCTCTCGCCTCATCCACATTCATACATCTTCGTGTGCGAGGTCGACGGTTGTGAGACTCCTAACAGGACCATCTTCCAGTATTTGGTTAACCTAGTTGTGGGTTACCCTCTCAATTTAGTTAGATACTTTTGTTTTATATAAACGTCAGATGTTGTATCGGGGGACGCCGATGTGTAGGACGCTCACTACGTGAAATCTTCAACATAATTTTTTTTTTGTAAGAATGTCAGCAAACCTTGATTTCATGCGTCGGAACTAGCAAAGGTCGCGTCCGCGTTCGCGAGACCCGGCGGTGCCTCCAGCCGTCAGCGGCTTGTGCGGGTGTGTGCGCGCGCGCTAGGGATGGGTAAAAAATATCGATATATCAATATATCGATGTTTATTTCTAGCGACATTTTTTTTAGTCGACGAAGTTTAGTGTCGGTCGATACATATTTTTTTCGATGGTGAAATCGATATTTATATCGATATATTTTTTCCGACGACCTTTTTTTTTGTGGTCTCCAAAAGCGTTTTTCCCTTAATTTTGTTACATTTTTGAAAAATTATATCGAAGAATATCGATATATTCCTTCGATATATCAATATATTTTTCTTCAATTTTTTTTTCTTTGATACATCGATATATTTTTTCCGTTTTTTTTGTCACCAAAAACTTTTTTCCCTTTTGTTACATTTTTGAAAAAACAATATCGAAAATTATCGATATATCGATATATTTTTCTCGATAAACATCCATTATTTTCGATACTTTTTTAAAATATCGATTCGATATTTATCGATATTTTTTTCATTTACCCATCCCTAGCGCGCGCGGCGCCGAGGTTCCCACGGGCGCGCGCGTGAACCCTCCGCCACTTGACCCTCGGCGCTCGTTTCTTTCCTCTTTTTGGTTTACGTTATTTGCGCCACCCTACATCTCTTTATACCTGAGGCATGTCCTACTTTTTCCATGGTCTCGTAGCTAGTAGCAAAAACTTCGGAGAAGTGTTCTTCATTCAATTTTGAATAGAAAGTATTCTTTACGCTTTGAGCAAAATGTTCAGGAGATAAGTGACATCAAAGTTTGTATTTTTCCCCCAATATTTTTGGCTTATCTTTTGCGCAACGGTCACCATTTGCCGCGGAGCAATCACTATTTACATATTTACTATATTTTATTTTTATATTAGTATTTTTCATAATGATTTTCAGAGAACATGATATTTCATAAGTTAGCCGGGCCAGTTAAAATTTATTAAATAGAATTAATAAAGCATTTTTTTCAAGTGAAAGTTAAATTATTTCTTGAAGTACAAAATTCTTAGGTACTTAAGTGAGTAATCATCATGACGGTAGTCGAAGAGGATAGAATGCCACACTCTTCTGTCCTGACAATTCTTGCCTCATCTATATTTATACAATCTTCTCATGCATACCTATTTTATTTAATTTTAATTTTATTTTATTTGGAATTCTAACAGCTTATTAATCCTTTATTGAGGCTTCAATAAGATCACCTCTCAGTATATTTGTCATCTTATTTTATTTTTTAACAGACTATCAACAAGATTTTATTGACCCTAACAGATGGTCCTAGAGTTACATTAGATTACAAAGTATGAATATTTTGTGAACATTTTGGATATGATATATGTAATTTATTAACAATACATATTTTACAATAAATTAATAATAAATAATGACTTGACGATAAAATAAATTGTAAATAATATTCAGACTAGCGCAAATCAATAAATTAATACAATTTTAGAAATGAGTTCCAGATTAAAAAGTTTACACAATACGTAATACACTTTTTATGATAAATAAAAAATAAATAATGCCTTAATGATGGATCTTCATGAAATTTTTGGATTATAAATTATATAAATCTAAAGCATTAATTTCATTGATATTTTGTACAAGTAAATTGGTGTTAAATGAAAATGGTCAAAGATGTTTTTTACTTCTACCTTTATAATGAACTGCCGAGGTGAAAAACTTCATAAATAATTTATAAAGTACTGCAGTGGTGAAACTCGGGAAAATCCCGGTGAATAACAGGGGTGAATAAAAGCATGCAAGCCTTTGTTTGATAAGCGACTTGCTACCTAACAATGTGACTTATCAGCTTTGCATGTGGGGCTACTTGCCCCAATTTACCTAACCTAACTGACCCCACCATTTATTACCCACTTGCCTAGAACGCAAACGCCCAAATAAAAATACGATAGACACAATGTAATATTGTCCTAGTCCTTGGAATATTTTGCTCAAACAGCATAAAATGTTATGAAAAACTACAAGAAGTATTACACATTTTTAACCTAAAAGGATAATTGTTCTCTTAGTAGATTTAACAAATCAGTTGTGAGTGCAATGTCAGTAAGATTATGAAAAATGATGTAATTTCAAGAATATCCTTGCCCTACTACCTGCATATTTACTACTTTCTAAAAACAATGTCTCTTATTTAAAAATCGAAAATATTATGAAATCAAACAGAAAATGGAGACATTGAAATACTTGATTTTGTACTTTAAACCTTGAATTACACGGTTGACTGATTTTTTTTTAATACCGCTAAAACAAGCATAGGCAGGCGGCGATTGGAAAAATAATGGTTTCTAAATGTATTGCTTCAAATAGATGGTTGTCTTCGGAAGTAATGAAGTAAGGAGTAACAAACACTGATATTTGATTTTTAAAAAAATTACCAATTACAGACAAATAGACAAGTATCCTACATTTTACATTGCTTTGTAATAAATAGATTTGAAATTTTGAATCACAACAATCTCACTGTTTCTTTGGTCTTTTTGTTGACTGAGCATACATATTTGTTTAAATTGATTGAAAAAAAATTTTAAAATTGGGTATAGTATAACCTCACTGTACCCAAAACATTGACCATTAAGATTTTATAATAAGTAGGTAAATCAAAAAAGTTTTAAAGACATGCTTTTATACGCTTTACATACGATCCTAATTGATTTTTTAATATCACCCATGCGTTATTCGAATATTAAACACATTGTTGTCAAGTTCATAATGAAGTTTTAAACGTCATGTTCTTCAGCTGTCTGCGGCTCTTTTTTGTGACGTGATTATTAATTTAATGTGAGTGATGTAACTATTAATTTTAATCAAAATAATGACCAAATCATGTCAAAAATGTTTTAGTAATCTACTTTACGTAAATATTGACAGTTTCAGAGTTCTAGCTAGTTGAGAAGTTGGTGAAAAATCAATTACAAATTCCACCACTACAAATAATACACAAAGAGAGTTAAATAAAAGCATGCAAAAAGACCTGCTTTATAACAGGGCTTCGCCCGAGTTTTGTATTTATCAATTTCACATTCCTATTTACTTCACCGAGAATCGGATAAAGAAAATTGTTGCTTGCATGAATGAAAAAAGCCAAACAAATTATGAGATAACGATAGACTGGTTTTTCATATTGTGTAACATAATCAAAAATAATTATTTAAAAATGGATTCGTCTTGTAGTTACGTATAGGATTATGCAAATAAAAAGCTTTGTGTTACAAATTTTAATGGATTTTCTATTTATGTACTACAAAAATATAATATATGTCATACGATTTGTAAATTATACATGAGAAAAATGATGCCCATCTAGATAGATAAGGACCTTGACCTAGTGAGGTAGACAGGGATCAGATGTTATTTAATAAAATTAATAATTCATTATTAATTTTAATAAAAAATAAAAAAGTAATAATAACAATCACTGAAGAACATTTTTACCATCGGTTGTATGTCTGAATGTGTATACCAACATTTATATTATTAAATTTTGTTGAACTGCGTACTCACCTAATTAATCCTTTTTATTTGTAACTGTAAAAATTGCTGTGGATTGAATTGATACAATCAACTACTCTTACATTGTAAAAATATACTACTCATTTTTAAAAATGTTGGAACAGGAGTGATTTTATAAAAAAAAATGTGGCATAAAAATTGCAGTAACTTAGTAATTACCCTACATGTACAATGTATTAAATATTTTTTTCTATTTTTCCAGCCCAACACCTCCAGCGCACCCCGGCAGCAGGGGTGGTCCTCCCAGCGGGGGTGGGCGGCTGGGCATCCGGAGCGGCCTCGGCCCTCCAAGCCTGTCAAAAGCTGCGCTTGCAATCCCTGCAGATGGAGAGGGAGCGTTTGAAGCAGCGCCAGCAAGAAATACGTCTGCAGGTGAGAAAATTTTAATAACCATTTTTTTGATTTAGCGTTATTCTTTTTGAAAAGATGTACATATGCAGGGTGGGGCAGAGCAACGTGCTTATTTAGAAATTAAATTAAAAAAAGTAATGCAGATTAGTTGTTTGAACAGCACAAAGTACAACATTAAAATTTTATGTTTACACAGTTTTAAAGATAATATCGGGAAGATGGTCTCCATTATTCTCAGTTCGCTGCGTTAATCGAGCTCGGAAGCTTCGTTTAACTTTCTCCAGCATATTGACGGGTATGTTGGCAACGGCTTAAACAGCTTCAAGTGAACTAGAGTCCTAGGACGAATGTTGTAAACAAGTAATTTTAGATAGCCCCATAAAAAATAGTCACAGAGGGCTAAATGGGGGGAATGGGTACGGAATGCACGTTGCATGGTGATGATTGAGCGACCGTTAGAAAAGTATGCCTCGACAGCGAATGCGCACTTCACTTTCGTCCACTCCATAATGCTGACTAAACCAAGAGGACTAAAGAGGAGCTAAAAAGGAAGAAAACTAAAGAGGAGCTATAAAATTATGCTCCCCCTCCTGCCTACCCCCACTCTTCTCGGAGCAACCATCGCTTTAGGGGGCGCCCAATTCAAATAAGCGAGTTGCTCTGCCCCACCATGTATATTTATTTTTGATTTGGTAGTCTTTTTCATAGTCGCATATTTTACGCAAAACATCTTCATACAAAACCTGTTTTTATTATTGGCACTTATAAAAGGGAAATCTTAATGACATCTTTAATGCAGGAAAAACTTGCTGGCAAAGCGATCGCCAGCACAAATCACCTAAGCCGTGTTCAAACATCATTGCTCCAATGTTTTTTACAAAAATAGTTTATCCATTATTCATTAAGTAAATAAAAATGTATGCATTGTTTATATTTTTTGATATATTTATTCTTCTCTAATATATCTTATATGTAATGCATTTTTTTCAAACTATCAATTAATTAGAAGACTAATTTGAATTATTCTTATCATTTATTGTTCTCTATTTGAAAATTAGGTTTTTATGTGTTTAATATTTTTATTATGTATTTACATTTTTAATAATACATTTTTACAACTAACTTTGTGCTACGCCACCTCAAAAGATCTCTGAAACATGTAAATATACTTATGTATGTGCACAAACACACACAATAACAGAAATATACATGTACACAACAAAAAGTAATAATGAAAACGATTAGTTAAATGATTATTGCACTGTTATTATGACTTTGTCTCTCTACCAAATTTCAAAGCGATGGTTGATCAAAGCGCTAACAGACAAGTGGATCTTAAAAAGCATGTAAAAAATAAAAAGTTTATTCAGTTATTATTTATTGCTACCTGAAAAAAGACTTATGTGTTCATTCATGTCTGATTGGACAAAAATTTTTTTCATCAATTTCATCACGGGTGAATATTGAAAATATTAAATCTATTATTGTTTTTTAATTATAAATTACTTTTGGGAATTGTGTTTGAAATTTTGAACAAATAATTTGTTGTTTATTTTTGGATTGTGCTATTTCAAATTCATATAAATCGTGAATGTATACAAATAAAAGCAATGGAGCGAATTACGTAATTAATTTAAGAGTTAAGGTTATTATTACGGTCGTTAGACGTATTTAACTGTAAATGTACAGATATTTTGCGATTGGGGACCGTTCTACATAGGATAAACCAAACGCAGTATTGCTACACGTTTGAAGAAACATATTGAAGCAATTAAAAATAACAACTCCAATATATCGGCAATCTGCGAACATGCATCCAAAGGGAATCTCTGTCACTTCATCAGATTTGACAAGACAAAAATCTTATCAACAGAACCGCGCCATGTACCCAGATTATTAAGGAGTAATTGAAATATACAAACATCCCAATTTCAATAGAGATGACAGTTACAAACTATCAGGTATTTGGCGCCCTGTTCTCACGACTTTGATTCAATCTTTGAGAGACGTCGCAGAAAAGTCCGCCAACGTAATTAGTACAGTCGAATTCGGTTATAAGGAGCGCGACGGGACTGAATAAATTTGCTCCTTATAGCCGGGACTCCTTATATCCGGGATAGGTAAATTTCGTGCGTAGTTTTTTAAACTAATAATCCGAATACTATATAATTGGACTATGATAGAATATCTAAGATTTAATAAACTCGTATACCATACCTTCATTTAATGTCATTGGGTAGGGTAGGCAGAGATGACACAGACATATAATTAAAACAAAGTGTTTTAATTTAAAAAAACTAACAATTATATTTTTATGTACTTAATGAAACACTTGTTCACCCACTTTTACACAACACTTTAAACTGTTCAATCACATTTATTAATAAATTTGTCAAATTTGGTTGATTGGGTTTTTAAATGCTAATACAGTAAACTGCATAAATAAACTGTCACTTCAAACATTTTGGAAACCTCTAATAATCGGAGTTATCTTAACCTTCAGTCTGTCAATCACATTTATTAATAAATTTGTCAAATTTGGTTGATTGGGTTTTTAAATGCCAATACAGTAAACTGCATAAATAAACTGTCACTTCAAACATTTTGGAAACCTCTAATAATCGGAGTTATCTTAACCTTCAGTCCGTCGGCTTTCCTTTGATAAGGAATGCCGATGATCTATTATTTTCCTGTGCACGTGGCATTTTCGGACACGCAAGTTTGTGTACATCATAGAATGAAATCCTAATTAAGTGCAAGCCGCTTTAAAAGCAAAGTGAACAAGTTCATTGTCATGAGAACGTTTTTTTTTCTGTAATCCAAGCAAATGTGTATGCAAAGTTTATAAAATTTGCTCTGTATATCCGTGAATCGCGCTCCTTATAACCGAGAATGATTGTATGGGAATATGCGCAAATCAGAATGAATTCGCTGTTTTGCTCATTACAGCCGAGATCTCCTTATATCTGAGCTCATTATAACCGAGTTCGATTGTACATATTACACCCGTGACCTCTATCGTAGAGGAAGTGAACAAAGTGCGTATAATTTACGCTTCCGGAAACATTAATCAGTCCGCCCTATACCTCCGCAGGTACAGGTCGTTCTCCTGATGACGTTGAATACAACTTCAACGAAACGTCGAGAATCGTTTCTCGGAAAAACATACGGTTCGTATAAATATCCGTAACCATTTACAGTTAAACACGTAATTAATGTTTTCGATTGTAATACAAACTCTAAAAACAACATTTGTGTATTTTTGACTATTTCAAATATTTTTTGTTTTCAAAGAATGTTGATTCCATTACTTCACAACAAGAATTTTAATTAGAATCTGTGTTATTACAGCAAGAGCTGATGGCGCGACAAGCTCCAGTGACAGGAGTAGTGTCGGGCGCAGCAGACGTGGCGCTGGATCCCTTCTTGTCAGGACTGTCGGAGCATTCGCGTCAGGAGTCAGGCGATAGCGGCCTGGGCATGGGGCTGGCCCACTCCTACTCCATGCCTCACACTCCCGAGGACTTCCTGGCCAACATAGATGACAACATGGACTGCGCCAGCGAGAGTGGAGGTACCACTATGGATGCCAATGACATTTCTCTCAGTGATAATATAGACTCGACTGATGACTTGGTGCCCTCTTTACAAGTAAGATTTCTTTGAGTATAAAAGAAGTAAGTTTAAAAATAAATTTACAAGATTGTATATTTAGAATTTAGCTTTTTTGAATGCTTATGAGTATCTATAATGATCTCAATAAAAGCGTGTTGAACCCGAAGTAATAAATATTCAATTTAAATATCTGAATATTCCATTTGAATTTCCACTAAATATTAACAATCCTCTGGCTTCATACTCTCAAAGGGTTTTAATTATCCTGATATCGATATATCAAGTTCAGTTCAAAATTTTCAGATTCATTATTAGCACTATGTTTGGCTGTCAATATATATCTTTTATATTGATAGTTTCTTGTTGCATTGAAATAATTTATCATTGATAATCATTTTGTCCAGAAACGGCAATCTTGACCAAAAAGACAACCAAGTATTTTTTAGGATGACAATTTTTAATTTTGGACATTTTTTGTTGTATCACTGGATGATTGTGGCGAATTTATAGACACTTTACTACATATTTTTCTCTTTATGGTATTTTAATTATCTATTTCAATTCATTTTATTATGTTTTCAAAAATGAAATTGATTTCATGACACTGCAGATTGGCATTGGTATGGGAAAAATAATATATAGTAACTATACTAGTTATAGGTATTAACCATAAATTAAAATTATCCATTTAGATAGGACCCCAAATATAATTAACGTGACCTTGAAATAACTTACAAAAACACATTAACAGACTAAGATATTTAGGCCTGGCTTGGGAATTTCTTGTTTTCTAGGATTATTGAAATCAAATTTAGAAGTACAGGTCTTTTCATATATGCCTGCAGTTGAGTTAGTATGGGTAGAGTGCATAATACGCGCATTGTTTCATTATGTTAAGCTTATAGATACGCCCCTCTCATATCCGTAAACTTAACATAACAAAACAAAGCGTGTATTACGCACTGTACCTACACTAACTCAAATTCAAGCTTATATGAAAAGACCTATACATACATAGTTTACTTTGCATTGCTTCTTGTGGATTTTGACTTTCAAAATGAACTTTGTAGAAAATCAAGCTACACTTGATTTTCGTCACAATCACTCTTATTCCTGATCAAAGAATCCTGACTCATTCAGACATTGCAGAAAAATCCTAAAGTTTTTGTACATTGTGTTGCTTTGCGATGCTTATGATTTTGACAGATCTAAGTTTATATAATACACATTGGCCGGCATCACACTACGCGGATCTTCCGCCGCATCTCTTCGGTCACGGAACTCTGCTACGTGTTTTTCCGTACAATATGCGTTTATTAAACACACTGCACTATAATCAGTCAACCCATTTGCTTAGCCGATTTTACGCGACTGAAGATCCGTATAGTGTGGTGCCAGCCTGTCAGTTATGCAGCAATTGTTTTGTTGTCCCATAATACAAATAAATTATTCTTAAATCCTACATTGTGTAAAATGTAGGATTTAAGAGATTTTTTTGATATTATTTTTTCCATAATATTGTGCAAATTGTGAATGAGCAAAGAATTTTTCGGAAATACATTATCAATTATTTAAAGCTGTCGAAAAAGCATGTGTGAAACACTGCGGAATGAATGCGACTTTAATAGTAAATGCATGGTAAAATAATTTATTTTTTCCTTGGTGAAAAGTGTAACCAAAAAAGTAGGTGAGATCCTTTAGTTTCAAATGGTGGTGTATTAAAAGGCTTTAAGGCCCAGTTGCGTCATCTGAAGTAAATTTTACTTAAGTAAAATTAACCGGAGTAACTTTTTTTTACCATGCACCGAGAGTAAACTCGATTCCACGTTGCAGAAACATCTTTTTTACCATTGTCAAACCGATAATAAGGCTAATAGGGTGCCAAGCGGAATAAACTTCAAATACTGCATATGTCTATGGAATTTGATTTATTTTATTTTTTTACCACTGGCAATATGTACTTTTGCAGTTCAAAACCAGTTCAAACAAACCACTCTATTCTATGAAACAAAACAAACAAACGTCAGACCATCGCTAAAATAAAGCGAAATTAAAAGATTAATTGAAATGTTTACAAATTTCAATACGACAACAACAGTGACAAAATTCAAATGACAAGTACCTATATGGACAAATGTCACATTTTCAAATCAGCTGCGAGAGGACGAAAAAAATGTTACTCTTGTATGTACTTCGGCGAGTAAAATATTTTTTACCATAGATGGAACAACCTGTTTTAGTAAAAAAAGTTACTCGAGTAAAGGTAAAAAAGTTACTCGAGTAACTTTTTTACCTTTACTTCAGAAGGCGCAACTGGGTCTAAGTGTTTCAAATACAAACTAAACTTTCCGACATAAGAGAGTTTAGAAGTTTGATTTCAGTTTAGCTAAGGGCCGGTTGTTTCAAGTTGGATCAAAGTAAAAGTTCGTTTAAAGCATTTTGCGTTCTCCACCAATCAAACGATCCGTTTCTCTATGATTTATACGAACCTATATTCTAATCCAACTTGAAACAACCGGACCTAAGTCATCTGTTGGAACAATTATTGGGAAAAATACAGAGAAGAATTAGAGAGTAGTGCCCTTCATTTTTGGTACATATTTTAATTGTTTTGTTCTCACGATTTATTGTCACGATTGACAAACTTTGTAAAAGGGCTAAATGAAATTGTAATATTAAATTTTTAAAATAAAAAAGTATAGGATGCATTGACAAATTGAATTCCAAGAACAAATCCTGTTCATAAATATTTAATGGCATCCTACAGAGATAAAACAATCATGAAAAGGTCAAACTAAATACTTTGAGAAGTATATTGTCTTAGTAAATAAATCGCGCTGTATTACAAGAAGAAAAAACAATGTCAATTGTCAAAAATATGTTCTATTTACTAGGGGATTTAATTATGCAAAAATAAATACTTGAATAAATGTGTCTTCAAAATATGCAAGGGGGGAAATTCTTCCGCTGTGACCCAATTCCCTTTCCTAAAGCATAGGTTGAATTCATCTGTGTCAACTTTTATACTCTGTGGATTCAATTGAGTGATTCAAAATGAAAAACGAATATTTAATGACAGTTATGAGAAACCCAGTCAAGCCTAATTAATCATTTTGATTTTAATAGTAATTTGAATTGTTTTTCAATAAAAATATAATTATTTATTTTCAGTTGGGGGAGGAATTTTCAAGTGAAATTTTGGATGATGTGGAGTCGCTCATAAATCCCGCGACAAACAGGCAGGGGAATGTGTTGACTTGGCTGTAACGAGTGCCTTATTATTACAGTGCTAGTGTAAAGTAGTGAAATACTCAGTGTGCAATAAGTGTATGAAATTAAATGCCTTTTATCTAATGGATTAACGTGTCCTCTGCGACATTATTATGTCAACTTTGTGCTGAAGAACGGAGGGATCCGAACCATTCGACTTGAATAGGGGCATTCTATAAAATGAGATTTAATATTTTTAAGAACTGACAATGTTTTCCAGAGACAATATATTAAGTGAAAATGTGGTGCTGAAGCGAATAGAGGAAATATTGTAGAAACAGTACGATTGTAGTGTTTTTTATATATTAAATATTTGATATGGCATCTATTTTACATGGTGTGTATTTTTATTTTTTTGGTAAAAATACGATGACCAAATTGTTGGTGCCTTTTGTTTGTGCCTGAATATTTTTTCAATTGTTGATGTAACAGTTGTATAGTCGTTTTAATTTGAATCAGATTTGAATGATGATAGCTTTAGCGTACTGATGTAATAAAAGTATTTTTCATAATTTTATAAATAATGAGCAATATATTTTTTTAAATTCTCAAGTTTGGACGTAGATGGGAACAAATCATTGGAAATATTATATATTCATTTAATTCCTTTAAAGTAAATTTTTCTCAATAATCTTTCTGTAATAAATTAATATTTGTAATACTTTTCATTTCTTCTTTTGTCATGAAAACAAAGACAATTAATTTATATCAATGATTTATTTTCGTCACATTGCTAACACCCAAACGTAATTTTTATTATTTGAGATTTGTAAATGGAATCAAAATGTTATTTAGTTATTGTAAAGATGCTTCACAATATCAATAAATGTATTAAATAGGAATTTTAATTAACACTGTTTAAAGTGACTTTGTTATAAGAAACTGTTGTATTTAAAGTGATTTATGAATTAAATATTTGAGACAGTTTGCTTACTGTTGGCAACACTTATTTTTTTATCGACTATTACATTTCACCATACATCTATGCAATTTCTTACACAATAATTAAGCTATGAATGGAATTGAAAATATTTGTTTGATACACCAGTATATTTGCCATTGACTTTTAATAAAATAGTGTAATTTTTTATAAACCATTGCAGTATCTATCTTCTGTACATTGTATAAAATATTGGAGAATTAATTGAATTAAGAAATTCGGAAGCAATAACAATAAAATACAAATGCCGTCCTTCTTTATATTATATGAGAGATAATGTTTTATGAATTTCTTGAATATAATAAAATAATCATAAAATAGATATTTATCTAGGTACAATTATATATTTATAAATATTTGTATTCCACAAATCCAAGTGTCTGTTAATTAAAATGCTGAATTGTAAATGGTTACTAATGATTCTAAAATATTTTTTTTTACCTTATACACATATTCAAACGTAAAACATTTTTGATAGAAAACGAATGAATGCAATCATGCCCTTTTTAAGCTATTCTCGAAGAGGGTATCAGCTAAATGCTAACTCGTAATGTTATTTTTGAAGAAATCTATATATATGTACAACGGACGAAATAATTAATATTTTAATCAAAATAACATTGATTTTTATAGGAGCAGTATTGTGGAATAGTGTGCACAATTATTTTTCTCATTATAATTGTGAGTGTTTTAGTTGGGTTATTAAATGAACAAATAATTTATAAATTTCAAACATATTATGTGGAATATTATTACGCAGATTCATTTAGTGTACATAGATGTTTAAATAAAATAATTTTTTAATTTCATTCTGTTACGTATATGTGCACACTGCACTCTTCACAGAGTATTGCTTGTCGCACTTGTATACTTTTCAGATTTTATTAAGAAATGTTTATCCAAACCCAAATTGAACCCGTTCCAATACCACCATTTGATGAATTCAAACTGTCACAGAAAATATGATAAACAATTGATAATGATGAAGTCAACAAAGTAATGTTGATTCTTTTTTGTCTCCCGACTGTAAATGAAGAAATAAATTAAAGTGACTTTGTTTTATCTTTCCGACTAGATGAAGATATAAATGGAAAGTCACTTTGTTTTATCATTCTTACTGGTGAAGAAATGAATACAAGTCCACCTTGTCTTTCATTTAGATTTTGTCAAATTTATCCTACTCACTTACATTTTAGGTTTAGATGAGTAGTAGTAGCCTTCTGTGGAGGTTTTACCGTCAGTAATTATAATTATTGTATACATTTACATTATTCTAATATTATTAGGGCTCTGAGGATCGGTTTGTCATATTAAATTTTATTCAATTGTTCACAAATTTCAAAAATGCGAGCTAGACTTTAATTGAGCTATTTTTGTGTTCACATTCCTTGCACTTCTACAGCCCGGCACCCAAAGTTTGCAGAGCTCTAATAAATATTACATTATCTTTTTGCCATTTGTTAAACGTTACCTATGGTTTGTTCTTTAATTATTGTATAAATTGTTTTCCATATGTACTTTTTTCCTGTCAAATCAAGGTTTTTAATATTACTAAAATTTATAAAATGCTCAATAAAATGCAACATACATGATATATAAAATATTAATATTTTAAAAATGATTTCCAATATACATTTTCCAAGCTTTAAATTGACAAGATTTCCTCAGCATCAAAATACTATAATACTTGATACTTATCATCATATTAATCAATTGATATGTATGTTTGAAATATTACTTTGTGCATTTCTTTTTGAATATTTTAAAACGGTTGTAATAAATGAATAAAATTATCTAATAAAACAGATAAAGTATGTATGTTTTTTGTAACGTCTGAAAATGATAAGTGTCTCAATTGTATATGAATTCCATATTTGTATGTTTTGTGTTATGGGTTGAAATTTAGTCAGGCTGTAGTCCGTTATACATGATGTAAAGCTATATCTCTTAATCTAATCACGCTCTGTAGTGTTTTTACATGTGGGATATTTATATGCAATTATTACTTGTTAATCATTTATTTTTCCGAGTTATGTTTTGTGTTATATATTAATTGGTTACTCTTTATTATTACTTTTATTATTTTTACTCTTCATTAATACATTTTTTATCAAGCTTGCTTTGATTAAGCACAGAAAATAATATTGCTTCAATATTACATTTTTAAAATTATTTTTTTATATTAATTGTTAGTGTTTTTCAAAAATTCCCTAGGTGATTCCAAAGGACAGCTTGTACACTGAGATGATCAACACTCCTTATTTCTTATAAATAAATACTGAATTTCTATCAGCTTTTATTATATAAAAACTATTTTCAAAATTTTATTTTATTTCCTAACTTATATTTATGTATTTATATGTTTAGAACAGCACCATTATTTTTTTATTCTAATTTAAAGTTACAAACATAACGTCCATATCTGATGTTCTTATAATTAAAAGATCCATTGTTTAATATTTTTCTGTTTTATATCTTATTTTGTTAAAAAATTGCTAGGTAAAATCAGTAGACCTGTGTAAAATCAGTAACCTAATATGTGATTTTGAAGCTAACAATCCATAGGAGATAATCATGAAATTGATTGTAATGATTATTTTATTTGTGCTTTTTTTTCGGCAAGAAAATAGATTCATTTTCTCTACAAAAAGAAGCCGAAATTTATTTTTTCGATTCAAAGTTCTTTTTTTAGTCCCGTTCAATATAAAATATGAAAAATGTATTATAAATTAGTGCATGATGTGAGAGTCACCAATTGTAAACACTGCCAACATCAAGGCAAACATATTTCATCCGGTTGTGGGAATAATTCCTGCTTTAAGCAGCAAGCAATAGAAATGGTAAGCAATGTGTCAAGACTAACATTTAGGATCCTCGTTTGTCACCAAAAGTGACGTTAGTGTGAATTCATTATTTGAAAATTGTTGTAATGGAAGGACATGGTACGTATTGGGAAACTGCATTCATATTATTCCCTAATAATATTTTTGAAATAGGAATTATACAACTAATTCCTTTTATCTTATACTGTACAAAAAGTCTTCATATCAGGGATGTTTGTCGAAATAAAATTGTGAATCAAAATGTTTAATGGTGCTTCTTGCTAAATCATTTTCTTGATATTTATAAGCTGGTGACCAATTCCCTCTGGTCTTTAAAAGTATTTGTGTATTTACATTTTATCCATAATCTTGGAAAGGCGAAAGTGTACTCAAATTGATTATATATATTTGTCCTTGTGGTTTAATCTTAGTCTTTATTGTTTAAAGTTTATTTTTGTATTAAAATGACGATGTCATGAAATTTTTTGTGTCAATAAGATTATAAAAGTTTACGATGTAATGAAGTTATGGTTTGTCTACAGTAAGATACATTTTATTCATGGATTTAGCTTATATTCTGGGCTATTACTTATTATTAGCAATGTATAAACATTACTTTTAGTGTTAATTATAGTTTTAACAGTTTACAGGCTGACTGATTTGAAAATGGAGTACGCGATGTAGTTGTAAGTAAGATTTGAAGAGATTTTTCTCAGTTTTGATTTTTAAAATAATTTTACAGCGGTGTATGATAGGAAGCATTGTGAATAATGTGTGCAATGTTTGCGTATGGAGCGATATGGATGCGAAGTATGTTTTAAGATTTCTTATTTTGTAATTGTAAGGATAAACTTTGTGTCTGTCTATTCATTAAATCTGTGAATATAAATTGTTACTTTTCCAATCACGAGTTTGGATTAGTGAGGGGTATTTGTGAATTATAATTTCAGTATTTGTGTGACAGTGTATATTGTTACTTCTTTGTAAATATACCTACTCAAGATTTCTGGACCCAATAAAATACTGATCAATTCTTATGCGCATTCATTTCTACCCTATAATATTTTCCTATATTTAAATAAAATATTCAAAACAATTTACCAAGCTCTATTACAGAGTCCTTATAACGGGTTATACCACCCTGGGAGGATAAACAATAGTTTAGAAATTGGGTGATTTCTTACAAAGAGGTGATTACTTATTTTTATTTTTCTTTATTGGCACTTATTAAATTATTATTTTATTGGCTGTAACCTTTCAAAAACGATATACTTCTATTATGTATATTTCGGCCACCAGTCAAAGCTGTGAGAACAGCACTTTCTAGAGTAGCATAGCGTCTTGATAATGTTAGTGATGGACATTATTAAATAGAGAATTATGCTTTTTCTTCAAATGTAGCAAATTTATTTTGTGGTAACATAATTATAATTAATATAAATTAACTTTGTTTAGTTAGGTTTTCCTGATGAAGAAGCCATTGGCTTTGAAACATGTTGATTTTTTTCAATAAATAAGTGGTTTAAACAAAGTTAATTTATATTAATTATAATTATGCTTTTTTTAGTTCTCATTATTATTTGAGCCGAGGAGTCTTCTTGGTATTAATAATTAATCAATATATATAATTCTCTATGTAACAGACATTGTTACATAGAGAATTATATATTTTGATTAATTATTAATACCAAGAATCCTCCTCAGAGAAAAAAAATCTATGTCAAGAAATGTTTATTTAGAGAAAACTAGTTTTTTATAGTTTGAAAGTCGATATTTCTTTCAGTTATTCTCTTTTTATATAAATATTGAATCAACTCATTACTATATAAACATATTCTATGAATGTAAGTATGTACTGTCAAATTGACAACAACGTTTTTTGACGTTCGGCTGGCGGCATTCCTGTTTCTTGCGGTAGATAAACAGATATAAATTGAACTATTACAGCAGACCACGACGGTTTAATCTAATTCTGATTTATGTATAAAACAATACCCCAAAAAGTCAACAGATGGCATTAAAAGGTCAACTTCACAAAAAAACTAACATTCATTGTTATACAGTAATGGATGCACTTATTAGTTTTAATTTTCATTAAACTAAAATATTTAAAAAAAATCTAAGTTAATGTACTCATTTTATTTGATAACAATTTTGGAATTATACTAATTTTTAAAACAGAATAAGATGGGATTGGAAGTTACAAATGGACATTTGAAATAATTATTATTGGAGATTGGAAAGTTTTTGGACAAAAAAATGGCCGCATTATGCGTTAGTTGCATCTCATGAAGGAGGAGCTCCACGGAAATAGACGTGATGCGGTCATCTTTTTTTCAAAAAATTTCCACTAAATGAATAGTTTAATATGTTGCGGAAATAATAAAAATAAATAATCACCTCTTTGTAAAAATCACCCCTTAAGTCTCAGTTCAGAGATATCAATCAGTCAGTAAGAATCGGTAAGTTGTTTGGATTATATATCGCAAGAATTTCTATGGATTTTATGGAACTTCCATTGGTTTTGTTCTGCCAATCACAAAACGTGGACAACAGGTGGAAGGAATTTCAGCTGTCTCTCAAAGCAGACGTGTGGTGACATTCTTTAAAACATACTCTGGTGTCTGAGATGCTGCTGTCGGGCGCTTAAAGTGCTTTTTAAAGTTAAAGCCAGGAAAAATATTTTTCTCGTGTTTTGTTTAGAATCATCGTTCCAAAATTCAGAATTCACTTGACAGTTTTCATATTTTAATATATTTATTGCATAAAATAAGTATAAGTGTATTATAACATACATGATGCTTTTAAATAAATATTAATTTAGTTTAGTTATATTATTGATGGATTTGGCATTTACATTGTAGAGTATCATAATGATAGAATATTTAAAAATACAGGTAAACGTCGCTTTATGTCGGGGTTCCGTTCCGAGAGACACCGGCGTAAAAAAAATCGCTGTAAAATGAACACAAATATAATGGACAATACATATAAGGTTAGGTTCCGTGTCATAATTCTGTGAACAATCTAACATGTTTATTTAATACATATCCTATATATATATACATATTCAAAATAAATTATAAATGTATTCAATAAATACAGTTTAAATTCGTTTACCCAATAAATCTCTTGATATAAATAATGAATTTTTTAAAATAAATACTAACCCACCAGTTCGTCGGTACAAAATTAAATTCTTACACTTCGCACTTTCGCTTCGATTGTTGCTTCCTTTCTTGTAGAATCATAGCATAAGGTCGAACGGCAGCTGTGACACTTCTTTTAACATTTGCACTTCGATTGAAATTCCCATCTATCTCATAGAGCTCATCTGTTAACCTTTCTATAGAAGAAAGAATACGAGCACAGTATATAGACCGGTACGAGTTAGATCAGCTGTTTTTAAGGTTTTCCCATCATTTTCTTTCTATATCCTCCTCTTCTTCTTTGGGATTTTCTGATTAAGGGCGATCTAATACCTCTATCAACTCTTCTAATTCTTGATTTGAGAGTGGTTGGTCATGCACGTCTAACATTTCGGTCAGGTCGCATGTAAGCCTGATAATGTCTTCGTTCATGTTGTATAAATCCTTGCACTTGCACCTTGTATAAATTCAGGCAGAAGTTTATGCCAAACGCCGTTTAAACAATTTGTTGACACTTTGTCCCAAGCAGACTTTAGATTTTTGATTCTTTTTAAAATGTCGTACGACTGCCAATAATCTTTAATGGTCTGATTGGAATAAGTATCTATCGCCTTAATCATTGCTTTTAATGTTATGTTCTAATAATACGCTTTAATGGCAGAAATTACCCCATGATCCATGGGTTGTAATACAGAGGTTATGTGAGGGGGCATGTAAATTACCTTGATGTCCAATCCCGTGTCTTAGGTGTCAAGATTTTGCGGATGTCCTGGCGCATTGTCTAATAGGAGAATTGCTTTCTTTGGAAGGTTATTTCAGTCACAAAATTTAAGCACAGTATACCATCCACTAATCCCACGCCGGCACCAATCAGTGTAATTGTGAATCGGCGTAAATCGAACCGGCGCAAAACGACGTTTATCTGTTTTATATTTACTATGTTATCTCTACTTGAGTTTTTAAAATTATTTTATGTTTTCACTACTAGTTTCAAGAGAATCAGAATCTCTCTACAGGTGAAATCGATGAGAGATTGTGATTGTGATGATAGTGAGAAAATTAAATGATTTAAAAAAAACTCAAGTAGAGATAACATAGTAAATATTTTTTATTAATTTTTGACGGACCACGTACATGCGGTGGTGGAAACATCTCTATCGTTACTGCCTTCGTGTTTGCTGGCCCGGGGTTCAAGCCCCATTTCCGGCCGCTTAATTTCGTTTATTTAGCCGTGAATTCGAAAAATATTACGGACGCTACACGAAGCTAAGGGCACAGACAGACAAACGGATTGACGGACAGACAACGAAATTATTACATATATGTAATTGGGATCTTTATTTGATAACATCGTTTGTTAATCTACCTTGTTAGGTAATTTAATTCCTTTCATTACGTGACAATGTTTGTTAATTTTTCATTGTTGTAATTCTGTAATTTATCATGGAACAAAAAATGTTTTTAATAAAGAAAGTTTTGATGAAGTATGTTAGGAGTCCCGATTCCCAAAACAGTCTCTTCACTCAAGATTAAAAAATAATTTTGATGCAGGTACTCTACGTTAGTCCTGCCACTGGTTATATTAGGGTATGAAATTCAAATTTATTAATAAATCTTTGATAAAATCTTTTAAGATGTTCTAATCTTGGGACCTTTAATTGTTATTTTCTGTTATATTACATGGTCATTTCTTTTATTTTTAGATAAATTATATCAACATTGGAAATGGAGCACATTATTATCAGACTAAATTATGGACTGGACTTGTTTGAATGTTTATCTTTTATTTAATTGTGCCACTTGCACATTTTGTCATCTATTATATTATTTATTGCATTCTAAACTAATTATGATACTTATTTTATTGTAAACAGTGCTAATCAAACTATTACATGAAGAAGTAAATATTTCACACAGTTCTAATATTTATATTTCCTTTGAAAAGTTACACAGCTGTGTAGAATATGTTTCTCTGTCGGAAAAATAAACCGTAAATCCAGAAATAAAAATCTCCCCGGCAGAGAACCAAATTCCAGTCTCCCGTATTTTAGACGGAAATATTAACCACGAATATAATGTAATAATCGACATTTACAAATATGTTACGCTCTTTTATAATTGAGCTTGTTAAAAAAGTTCACCAAGTACAGCAACAATTTTTCACATAAAATTATTTTTCTTCTTTTTTTTAAAATCATCGATCTTGAGCATTAGCTATCTTTCCATCTTTTTGGTGGTCTTCCTGGCATGCAATGTCCCGTGTTGGTATTTTAACCGGCGACACACTGTTTTTTGAGATTTGTGTATGATTGCATCGATGATTGGCAACTAATTTTTCGCAATTCGACGGGCAACCATCGGCACTAGATAACAGTTATATCTTAGTTACCAATCATCGGTACAATCAGATCAAATCCCAAATAACTGTACCAAAAATAACCAGTTAAAATAACGGTTTGACCATCTTTAGTGGGTATATTATCGACAACGGCATGGGGAATTCTTGTATGATCCATCCTATCACGTGGTCTATCCAGTACATATAATGAAATTCAATATCAATATTGAATTTCATTGTATGCAGGTACATCAAAATATAAATCAAAATCTTAACATATAAAATGATAAAATCAGCATTATAATATAATTATTTTACACCACAGTTCAAATGGGGAACAGCAGGATGATAAGAGTGTTCTTTTAACACATGCGGTTCTCTGCGCTTTCATCCAAAATTATCTGAAGCAGTTTTCATGTGAAATTTTATTGGAGTTTCCCTCTAACAAATTAATATATTTTCATTATTACCTACAACACATAACAACAAAGCACTAAAAAAAAAGGTTGTCAAGGCCAAATATCAACTTTTTTGTTGCTTTCTGATATTACTGTAGTCTACGAAAGCGTGAATTGATTTTAATTTCATTAGTTTATGAAAGACTGATGGTACAGAAAACTAGGTTTACGAATTTCGCTACTTGTAGGGATTACTATTATTATCTTAAATCTTAACCCACCTTTTATAAAATTCAAAGATAAAATTCATATAGAATCGATGCACCGTACAGAAGTGGTATTCAGATGAACTATCACATAAAACCATATTTTTGATCATATAATAACTAATATTTTTAATAAAATTCACTAGTATATCACGCACATGTTTAAGTATCACTGCTAAATTACCAGGGACGTCCAAACACAAATTGTTCTTCAAATCCTTTGCCTTTTCTGCTTCTCTCTTTTATGTCATTTCTGACACATAGTCTTATTATTGAGAGACTAGATTTGTTCTACAGTCTACTTACTGTGGTTCTACTGTCTTGCACAGAAGCAGAATTTCTCCCATCAGACGCTGCACGTTTTTCCGATTATTATATTTATTGTACCGTATACTATACTGAAATTGAGGATGAACAAGACCAGCAGGGCACGAAATCTTGAAAAGGCAGAGCTTAGGTGGAGTGATGACGTTGATGAAAAGAAAAAGCAAGGTACACCGAAGTAAAAATTAATAAAAAGTAAACAACAGTAGTTATACAAAAAAAAATATTTTCTTTCTCTAAATCTTTAAGTGTTTGCAATAATGTTATTGGACTTAAATTTATTACATTTTACAACTCAAATATCATCAAGTTTTCAAAACTAAGCTAAACTAAAACTAGCTGTTCGTACCCGGCGTTGCACGGGTTAATGATTAAGTTGAAAATAAATTTGTGGGGGGAAACAAAGATTTGATTCGAACGGTATAGATTTGCATCGAAAATATATCAGGGGGAGGGGAAGGGGTAAAAGAATAGGGGGGAAATGTCGCATATGTTACCCGCCGGGTCCTAAAGCATAAGTATGCAAAGTTTGAATCGAATCGGATGAACGGTATAGATTTGGATAGAGAACAGACAGACATTGAGTTTTATAGATATAGATGTGTCAAGACTGCGAAAACAGTGTGAATTGTATGATTTGATTTGAATTTCTTTGGGATTGTTTAGGGATTGATTAGATTTGAATTTAATCAATCTAAAAGGGATGACAAGTATTTCAGAAATTCAAAAACCAAATGATGCGACATTTGAATGAAAATAGGTTTTGTTAAATGTGTGTTATCTTTGAACAAAAAGGAAAAACAATTAAATACTTCAATGAAAGTGGAAAAATCTTTAAATACTATAGTGGTGCCCCTTTCCTTGTTGCAGTTTTCCTAAAGAATTACGATAAAGTTGAATTCACTTCAGACTAGTAAAACTATTTATAAGTCAAATAATCAAAGTACGGTTTGATTATTTGTTGTTGAAGTAGTTGAATTATTAGCACAGTGATTTCAGTGTTTAATAGACTACGCTGTTTAACAGTAAATAAATTATGTGGGAGCTTCTTTTGATAATTGTTATATTTTTGTATGGCATACACTATTATTTTTTTAATACAAAAGATGGAAAACTTTTTGGAAAACTTCCCGGTCCCAAACCCTTACCTGTTATTGGGAACGTAGTTGATTTTTTATTAGATCCAGGTATTGAAGTGATTACAATATAATATCTTGATTGTATCATCTAGAAAACAAAACTTATTTAACTGTGCTAAATTATTTTTGTTATTCTAGTATCACTTTTCAGTAAAAAATGAGGGCCTTGGCAAACACATATAAATGTATCTATCGTATTCAACTATGTGGAAAACGCATGGTTAATATCTTTAAGCCCAGCGATATAGAGGTAGGTTAATAAGATAAGCTAATAGTATAAACTCTCATTATCTATTACCAAAATTTGTAAAGCATTTTTTGTAAATTAATGATTTGTTCCGGTTTGGGTCTTCTGGGGTATTATGTTGTGTTTTTACAACCTTTCTGGCCGGCTTTCCCATTGCAGGGTCCATCATCAGGGCTGATGTTGGACCCTGCAATGGACATGCAAAAATTCATGTTCTTAACTCCTCAATCTGTGAGTGTGGACAAGAGGAGGAGGATTTGAACCACTTGTTTTTCAATTGCATTTTAAATGTCGGTACTCAGTCCCTACTCTAGGATCTTGCAGATCTTAATGTCCCCTTCCCTACAAATATCCAGCTCTTGCTTACAGACTGCCGACGGGAAGTATTGAAAGTGTTACTACGATTTTTAGAGAGTAATTGCATTGAGCTGTAATGTTTATGTCGATGACCTATTGACTAGTTTTTGGCAATAACATCCTTTTACTGGGTGACAAGCCATTAAATTTAAAAAAAAAAAAAAAAAAACTATGTGGAAAACGCATGGTTAATATCTTTAAGCCCAGCGATATAGAGGTAGGTTAATAAGATAAGCTAATAGTATAAACTCTCATTATCTATTACCAAAATTTGTAAAGCATTTTTTGTAAATTAATGATTTGTTCCGGTTTGGGTCTTCTGGGGTATTATGTTGTGTTTTTACAACCTTTCTGGCCGGCTTTCCCATTGCAGGGTCCATCATCAGGGCTGATGTTGGACCCTGCAATGGACATGCAAAAATTCATGTTCTTAACTCCTCAATCTGTGAGTGTGGACAAGAGGAGGAGGATTTGAACCACTTGTTTTTCAATTGCATTTTAAATGTCGGTACTCAGTCCCTACTCTAGGATCTTGCAGATCTTAATGTCCCCTTCCCTACAAATATCCAGCTCTTGCTTACAGACTGCCGACGGGAAGTATTGAAAGTGTTACTACGATTTTTAGAGAGTAATTGCATTGAGCTGTAATGTTTATGTCGATGACCTATTGACTAGTTTTTGGCAATAACATCCTTTTACTGGGTGACAAGCCATTAAATTTAAAAAAAAAAAAAAAAAAACTATGTGGAAAACGCATGGTTAATATCTTTAAGCCCAGCGATATAGAGGTAGGTTAATAAGATAAGCTAATAGTATAAACTCTCATTATCTATTACCAAAATTTGTAAAGCATTTTTTGTAAATTAATGATTTGTTCCGGTTTGGGTCTTCTGAGGTATTATGTTGTGTTTTTACAACCTTTCTGGCCGGCTTTCCCATTGCAGGGTCCATCATCAGGGCTGATGTTGGACCCTGCAATGGGATCTGAAACGTCGGCCAGAAAGGTCATAATAACATGGAATAATACCCCAGAAGACCCGAACCAGAAGATTCTGAGTGGCCGTGAAAACCTAAGAACATTCTATTAATGATTTGATTTAAAAATACATATCTACATAAAATATCTATTAATTTTAATTAATTCAGAACTTTGTATCAACCCTTGGAGTAACTTTATGTCTACGGGTTTCAATACCACTGTATCTTCGTCAGGACGGATGCATACTAACTATCGATTACCTATTTTAGTAAACAAATTAATTTTTTAAACGGGGCATGGCTACAGTTATGTTATAAAAAGCCAGTTTGTGAAGCAAATTAACATTAAAGCTGCGTTTTATACTAACAATAGTTTGGGCAAACTTATAATAAACTCTTAAGGCAAAGTCGACCCGTTAAATCATTCCGGTATTTATAAAGTGAATTATAATGACTGTTTGGCATTTTATTATAGGTAAAGCGGCATGTAATTTTATAGTTAATAACCAGATGAATTTTATGAATAACCCATTATTTGAGATATTCCCTATTTCATTGTCTATTTGTCAATTACCCCCACCACAATTGTAGCCACGTCCCCATTTAAAAATTAATTTTTAACTATAATAGGTAATATCCGTCCTGACAAAGATACAGTGGTATTGAAACCCGTAGATGTAGTTAGTACTAGTAGTAACCACTTAGTGGTTAATACAAAATTCTTAAGTAATTAAAATTAATAATTATGTCCAACCACCAAGTTAACTCTACAAACATCAAAAATATAAAATATTTATTTTCTCTGATTTTTGTTACATTTGCAGATATTACTATCAAATCAAAAGCATAATACTAAAAGTGAGATTTATAAATTTCTTCACCAATGGCTGAATAAAGGACTCTTGACAAGCAATGGTGAGTTACATTTTGGATATTCATTTTTAACATATTGGAACAAATGAACATAAAATTATGAATGCGTCAGGTGCTAATGTACTAGTACATACCTCAGATTACGAATGTGTCAGATGCTAATATGACAATACAAACCTCAGGGCGTTGGAAAAATTCAAAAGAGATGGGCCGACAATATATCCACTTTGGGGGGGAAGAAATCGTTACAAGAAGCAAATAAGGGAAGAAATGGTTACATATAATGTTCAAAATCAGCTGGATGAATAGAGTTACGAATGAAGATGTCATGGTTCAGATGAATAAAACAATAAAAAATCTCATAATGCTGGGAAAGATTGCCGGAATTTTGGGACCTGGAAGAAGGAGATCATCATGGCTGAAGAAAACTTGAGGCAATAGTTAAACCAGTCTTTTGCAAAGCTTCCAGACTGCAGTTCAACTTATTGATAAGTTCTCAGAATCTATCTACGTGTTGCAGCTGCCACGGACGATTTTAAGGAAATAAATTGCTAAAATAATTCATTAAAGCTTTTTTTAAAAAATATACACCATAACCTGACATTTTCAATGGCATTTACTATTTCAGGTGAAAAGTGGCAGAAAAGAAGAAAAATTTTGACCCCAGCGTTCCACTTCAATATTCTACGTCAATTTTGTAAGATCTTCACTGAACAAAGCGAAGCAATAGTACAGAAGTTGAAGTATGAGGTTGGGAAACCGGCATCAGATATCATGTCTTATGTCACACACTTCACGATTAATTCAATTTGTGGTGAGTACAGAAAACGTATATTATATATTATTATAGTCGAACCCAGTTAATTTGAAATTAAGGTACCAAACAATTTTTTTAATTGCAAAGCTATTGCGAAATTCACAAAAAATCGTAAAACTCATGAAAAAATCGCTAATTTTGTGAAAAACATGCTTCAACACAATTTTTATTATGTTAATGCAAATCCAAAGGTCGCAGGTTCGAATCTCACTCCAGACAAGCAAGTTAGTCTTATTTTCATAGCACAAGCGTTTAGCTTAATTTGAAAATAGTAAGAATATTGATGTGACACGAATTCTGTGTTCGCATCATTTCTATTGCTAAATAACCTACATATTGACATATTTGTTGTTCTCACTTGCGCCTGTTTTATCAAATATACTTAAAACATAAGAAAGGAATCGCCTCGAGGAATATAGGCGCTTTATTGGCCCGCCAGTCTGGCGCCTTAGTTCGGCTGAGTCATCGTCGCCGATCGCGTTGAGCATGTTTCTATAGGCCTTTTTCAGAGCTGACAACCTGGTCTTTCTCATATTATATTTTATATTTTTGAATTATAGGGAGTTTACATAGAAATATTAGAAAATATTTCAAATTATTTTTACCATGAAAGACGCCTCAGCGTAGACTCTTGAGAGAATTGTGCCGAAATATTAAATATTTCATATTTTAAATTGTATTCAGAAAGGAACATTTATTCTTTTACGAAAACTTCATCTGATTCGATCCCGTTATGCTAGCGGGTCCCGTTTTGGTAACAGTCGCGTGGGTGGTTCCGATGCGCAGCGCATCTTAATTAAATCTCGCCACCACTCTCCCTTCTCTCATCAGTAACAGTGTTTTTATTGAATCATGATACATTCTATGACATTCAAATACAGAAATGTGTTACATATCAGATTCATTTTACAAATATTAAAAATATTAAATATCATATTTTTAATCTAGCAGTGAAAACAACTTCTTCGGGGGCACTTCCAGGCTAGTGGCGGCGACATCATCACTGCGTTATTTTGTCATCCAAATGTACACGTGAGATTGCTCTCAGACATGCACCCCACACCAGAGCGATCAGCGGTGGTGTTACTAGGCCCGACCTATAGTCGCCTAGCCTGCTTCAACTACTTGCTTCATTGCGTGTCAGGTGTTCATTGTATGCATTTGGCATACACAAAGGCCCTTTGCAGAGCCACTATTTTGTGATGTCTTATCGTCATCATCATCAGAATCATTACCGTCTTCACTCAATCACATGTACAAGTAATTAGCGCAAACGCCGCAAATTAAAACTATCTACGCTTATCAAGGCAGCCAATTGAAAGCATACACAGGATTTCCCGTTTTAGGGATCCCGAAATAATATGTTTAGATAAAGAACATTCCATAAGGTACTACAAAATACAGACACCCTACTAGGGATGGGTCGTCGACGTATTTGCCGTCGACGAAACGAGACCGTCCACGTCCATCCATCGACAAGACGATCAACTAGTTGAATTCGTCAACTGGTTGACGCGTCAACTTCGTTACGCGGAGGTCGCGGACGTTCTATCTAAACATCGGGACGATGGTCAACTGTCTACGGTTCGACGCGACGCTGCTCGACGGCTCAACCGTTGGCTATTTTTATTACGTTAATTTTTAAAATTTACAGAAGTTCGAAGGAATATAGTTTCGGGGAAAGTAAAACCGCTACTTGTGCTTATATGTAAAAAGAAATATTGTATTATTTATTTGTTTACGCACATTATAGGCTTTTACATATTGTTTTATATACTTCTTTCTATATATAATAAAGAAAGAAGTAGGTATACACAACAATATCAGGTGTAAGCAGTAAAATATTAGTTCAATAAAAAATAAAATAATTAAACAGAATTGTTTTATTTTATACAGCGTAAAATTGGGAATTCACCGAAACGTCGCACGTGCACATCGCAAAAAATCAAGTAAAAAATAATAGATAATAGCTTATTAAGCCTATCTCGCCCTATCAAGCCTCTGTCATAGTTCGTGTACACAGATCTGCACTCTATGGTTGTGTACTTTAGAGTTGAAATGAAATTACCCGTCGAGCCGTCTATGGCGTCTACAAGTCGACAGCGAGAGATGAGAGAGAAATAAATGGAGACGTTTTGTCTTGCTCTCGCTCGTTGCTTTGCATTACGTTGAATTTCGAATCGTCCACCGCCCACGGCGTCCGCCGTCCACCATCTACGAATTCAACTAGTCCATGCGATAAACGTAAACCGTCGACGCGTCGATGCAACGTCAACGGTTGATTTCAACTAGTCCGTCCATTCAACGCCCATCCCTACACCCTACGCGCATGATCAAAGATCACACCGATTGTTTTATTAATTTTTCATAACTTCTTAAATAAATTCAAATCATGTGACTTAAAATATTTTATATATTTTAAAAATATATATTATTGATTTATGTCTAAAAGGTCTAAAAATTATTTTGAATTACGAATTATCGGGGTTTTCGAATTATTGGATTTAATCTAGTAAGAAATTAACATTTTGGAATTTGTGTATTTTAAAAATTTTGAAACATGGTAAATTTTTAAATATCGAGGTTTGAATTTAGGGGGTTTACTGTATTTTTTTTGTATAAACATTTTTCAAAACCGCATGTGCAGTTTGTGCATAAGAATACAATACAGAATGCTTTATATTTGAAAGAATACATTACATTTTAAAGAATATATGAGTTAGAAATGAATACAATACATTATTTTTGTTCCGTATGTGCAATTCACACCCACACCCCCATTCCCGTTTTACCTTTCCACAACCCCGTAATTCTCACTCCTTGATCCGGCGATTCGCGTCGGTTCTAATTCTTAAATGTAATAATTTTATTTAGTCTAAATATATTTGAAAAGTTAGTCCGTAACTGTTTATAGTATAACTTCTACGTGATTTCTCCAATTGAATTATTTGTCTATTGTTAGTCCCTAATATGCGTATACATACATATTTAAGTGTATCTTACTCATTGCTATATGCATGAAAATTGAAGAATTCCTATTGTTTTGGAAATTTTTAAATCATTCTAAATTAGTCTAGAACTCTATGATAGAGGTCGCCAGTGTGCAATATTATATTTCCTTTTCAAAGCGTGCGCTGGAATTGTAATCCACTCTTATCGTTTTCAGTGGAAATCATTTAATATGAAACCGTGGGGAAATAAACTTTTTGTGTTCCTCTATTTGAATTAATCTATGTGTTTTTATTTTCATTATTATAATTATTTCATTTTGTAATCAATTAATTAAGAGATGAAAAATTACAGAGACAGCCATGGGTACACAACTGGACTCAAACCAAAATTCAAATTTTACAAGGTACAAAAATGCTGTACATGATGTGGGAAAAGCTGTGGTATACAGGGGAGCTAGAATATGGTTTTATCCTGATGCAACATTTCAGTTGACTTCTATCAGTAAAAAACATAATGAGGCGGTACTGATATTACACAAATTTAGCTTAAATGTTATAAGGCAGCGTCGTAAAACTGTAATGACAGATGGTACTTTCAGCATAGTAAATGAAATAGAAAATGATGAATATATGAAGAGTGCCAAAAGAAGACTCGCTTTGCTAGATTTACTATTATTCGCTGAATCTGACGGTAAAATTAGTGAACAGGGAATAAGGGAAGAAGTTGACACATTTATGTTTGAGGTATGTTCAGTTTCAAAATAATTTCTTAAAGAAATTTATCTAAATAGTAACAGATATTGTACATATTTGTTTTATGCAATTTTTGTATGTATGTCATCATCAATTTATATCTATGTGAAATGAATTAATAGCTCCCACAAATATGTATAAACATTAAACATAAATTTATATTAAAAATATAATTAGCAGTCCTACAAGAATAGTAATTTTGTTACCTGAATATGTACTATTATGTGGATCATAGTTTTCAGATAATAGAATTTCCAGATATTAGGAAAAAAAGTTATATGAAAATAACCTTTGACTGTATTTATATTGCAATTTCAAAAGAAACATTAAATTAAATTAAAATTATTATAAAAACTGTTCCGGATGGGAACACCTTTTTTATGCGGCTCAGTAGTCTTCGCTGGTGGGGCAGAGATCGCCACCAGAATTTGCTGTGAAGCTCGTAGTCCGTGGATATGCCAGAAGTCAAACGCCGAAGTAGTGCTTTTATCGTATTAAAGTCGAAGAAAAAATCCGAAGCGAAGTCCAAGTCAGAAAGCAGTGGTCACAAAAATCCAAGAAAGCAGAGTCCAAAGTAGGTGAGCAGGGGTCAGAAAGAAAAGGCAGCAAGAAGATTGTCCAAATAGCGATTCTCGTACCGACGCGGGTGGCGTATCTGGTACTCGCTCAAAAAATGCATTTTATTTATACCAAATTCAAAATTTCACAAGATTGCGTCATAGCATGTTACAGAAACCAATGAGATTGCGTAATTCTGGGAAGGCGCCGCAGCGCTCCCAGCGGCCGAGCGGTGAACTACGTCATTCGCGGTTGCACAATTTCACCGCGCGGCAGATTTCATATGACAGATACAAATTAATTCATAAAAAATGCATTTTAGCTCCCAAGAGACTAATACTGTGTTATTTTGTAATAACAGACCTATCAGATGATAATAACACAGTTATTTGGACGGGCTGGGTCATACAAGGCCCAAAAAACTAAAATTAAATTCGCCACAAACGGCTCAAATTTTCAAAAATTCATAAAAAATCAAAAACAGCATTTTTACAAGTTTTGCTATGACAAATGTAATTTGCGCATGCAAGCGCTCATTTTAACAGTAATTCCAAATATTTCAGGTAAATATTTACTGAGTTATAGGCATTCAAAAAAGCGCCAAAAACCAATTTTTTTATTTCACTCTCAGGCGCGCCTATATCATTCCACATGTATAAAAAATACATTTTCCAGACAGGCATTCGGTAAAGGAATGCAATGACACTACATAAGTAGGAATTCGTCCACGGTAAGCCGCTCGATAAAAAATTCAACTTTTTAATATTCTCCACGGCGAGCCGTGTGCGCGAGCTTACCGCGACGTGGGCCCGAAAACAGGCGTCTACCGTTTCCAAATCGAGAAAAATACAAAATTTTTCTCACGGTCTTCCAGTACTCATTTATTTCATGATGACCATCTCCACGATGGCGCCCGGTGCAGGCCTTCGGGCCCCCGTGGAGGGTATCCCATATACGCATCTCAGACGGGGGCTCGGAATTGAGTACTAGGCGTTAGAAGTTATAGCCGGTCAGGTAAGTTTGTAAAATCTCTGAATATTCAAAAAACATTTATTGCCCGTCGGCGGATTCAACGGCGGAAAGAAAGAGACGAGACCCTCTGCAGCGAGACTCGTCTCCCGTGTTGGCGAATATTGCGTGCCACACTCATGCCCATTTAGTGTTGGCGAACATCGCGGGTACCGCGTGCCACACACATACTTTACTTTGGGGCGTTACATCGCGGAAGAATCCCTTCGGCTCAAACTTCTAACCTTTGTCCACGCACCAATAGGTGCCAAATAAAAAATTATTTATTTCCATTTTATTCATAAAAATTCATAAAATTCCAATACATTTTTCTCATCAGAGATTCAACATAATGCACATGACAATATTGCATACAAAAAGGGCGCCAAGCGCTGCTTCCTACAAGGCATCAACATATTTTTAAAATATTTTCATAACATATACAAATTCCACACATATTTGTATCGACACTTGTAGCTGGAAATAACATCGGCGGCCAAACAGGCTGCATTTTTCATATTCATTTAACAAAGGGCCAATCTCCGGGCTAGTGTCCGGACGATGTTGTTCTACAGCTAGTTGGAAGCAGTATGCGCGCGCGGCCCCCCTCCAGTCGCGGCAACAGCCGCTGGGCACTGACTTGCGCGCGCTCCGAGCGGCAACCCGATTTTCAGTAGCGGCATACACGCCTCGTCTCCAATGCAATTTTCTGTATGTAGCGGCTGATTTATTTTGGACACGCGCCGCTCATAGTGGTCATGTTATGTTCTCATTTTTTACATGGCTCAACCCTGTCCGTTCCAAAAACAGTGGTGCGAACACAAAATACTGTCGCATAAATATTCTTAATATGTATTTTAAAAATAAACTAAACGTTTGCTATGAAAATAGGACTAGCTTGCTGGTGTCCTGGAATGGGGCTCAAACCACCAACCACCAGATCACTAAGCGAGTATCATGACCATTACACCAACAAGCTACTCAAATGTATGATACCTATTTCATAAAATATTGTATTATTCTTTCACACTTTTGAGAATTTCTAACAAAAGATAGCTTATTAAATTTTTTAATTC
Organism: Agrypnia vestita; assembly: GCA_016648135.1. Taxonomy (NCBI): domain Eukaryota; kingdom Metazoa; phylum Arthropoda; class Insecta; order Trichoptera; family Phryganeidae; genus Agrypnia; species Agrypnia vestita. The sequence continues at coordinate 61,907 of JADDOH010000073.1, forward strand.
ATGCACCCGAAGATACTAACTTTTTTAGGGTCATGATACAACTTCTGTGGCTATAGGCTATTGTTTGATGCTTTTGGCCAATCACAAATCAATACAGGTAAGAAAAACATTTCTTTAGAATGTAAAATGAAGAATATCTATCTAGTTATTATTTAAGTTTGAGCTTTAGTAGTTTTGACTTTTGGATTAGAGTTCATTTTAGGTCCAGTCTGAGCGATTCAAATGCCCCAGTTAAAATTTAAGTTGATTGTTTTATTTCAGGAAAAAGTCGTAACCGAATTAGATAAAATATTTGAGGGCTCAAACCGATCAGCTACCATAGAAGACCTTAACAAAATGGGATATTTAGAACTGTGTTTTGTGATGAATCACCTGTTTCTATAGATTTTTTTATTTTTTATTATTTTTATTTTGAACTCTAAGATGATTTAAATGCTACGCGGGAAAAATTGAGCTAAGCCCACCTGGCGGAGTATTGGGAGGGAGTTAGTAGCGATTGATCGGATATAGGTTACGGGCAGTTACTAATCAATTCTTATAAATCATATTAATCTTGTGGTAAAGCCGTGTTTGGTACAAATGGTTGACGATCGATGCGGTCCGAGCGGTCCACATGTGCTTCCCATAAAAAATGCTGAACATGGTTTTCAGAGATTTAGGTCGCGGTTATTGCAGTTTAAGCCGTTAAAAAACCGATTAACGTCTACTCTAAGGTGACGATGATATTGACAGTTCCACGAGGTTTCTGAATTATGGACTTTTTTGCTGTGGTTTTGAAACCGCTTAAATGTCATTAATCGTGGTCTCGAGTGGATTCCCGGGCAACAGAGATGCATAGATATAAGCGAAAGTAAGGAAGGCAGGTCTAATCGGGGGATCGCGAGAGGAAAACGCCCATAAATAATTTATAGGAATTGGCCGTGAAGCACGGATAAAACGTACACGATGTACCAGAGGGGTGACCTTAACTGAGCGGATAATGATTTATTTTCGTTTCGCGGGAATCGGATAACGTAGGCAGATAGGAAAGTTAACTATAATTCCATTATATTTATCTGTAGACTAACGCTCTGTCGAGAAGCGAATAGTGATTCATTTTCGTTTCGCGGGAGTCGGATAACGTAGGCAGATAGGAAATTAACTATAATTCCATTATATTTATCTGTAGACTGACGCTCTATCGAGGAGCGAATAATGATTCATTTTCGTTTCGCGGGAGTCGAATAACGTAGGCGGGTAGAAAAGTTAACTATAATTCTATTATATTTATCTGTAGACTAACGCTCTTCAGGCTTTTACAACAGATAGGTAATTGCGCAATGACGGTATATATAGTTAGGAAAGAGATAACGATAACGTGTAAGCATATTAATGGCACGACAAGAAAATAATATACTCGAATATAGATACAATATATTAACTATGTAATCACTACAAACCTGTCCGACGTTAGCGTAGTTTCAACAGGACGGGTAACGTGTATACGATTGGCTATTCTAGCTCAGATTTCGCCTGGTTTGGTAGTAATAACCACAAAACATAATTGGAACAAGTGTATCTAGATAAGAATATTGTAAATAAAATAATATGAATTTGCGGCCCATATACACATGAAATAAAAGGATAAAGCGTATGGGGATCTTATAGATGGATGGATAAATGAAACAAGTATATATAGGAGTAAATGCAAGTAAAAAGCAAGCATATAAGTACCAAAAACATAGGAGAACATAGTGTGATAGAAATTCGAAGACGGGAGGAACAATAATGTGAAGTGGAACGGATATAGCAAGAGCATGTAATAATGGTAAACGTACAAATACAGACAACTACTTGAGACCGATTCGACAGATACTAGCAATCTTTCAACACACCTCTAAGAACATGGTGAGCGGTATATAGTTATCAGCGGAGGCGTCCAGTGCCTTGGCAATAAATGAGCACTGAATTAATCCGACGCCTTGCCTGCGGCACTGGAGGTTTATTTACTTATTTGTTTTATTTGTTTTCATTTATTGGGTTTCTTACAGCCATATAATTAATCAATCTTTGAAGAAAAGACAATAATTGATGCACAGAGTTTTGGGCCAATTACGCGAAAACACATACATACAATCGATAAAAGAATAACAAAAACATGTCCAATAGTGGGTTGTGTGAGTGTGTATCTGTGTGTTTATTTATTTGTTTATTTATTTTGTTTTGGGAAAAAAATTAAAAGCAAAACGATCTAAGAAATCTTCCACTGAATTTAAAAATTTAATTTAACTTACATTAATAGTTTATTGTGTTATAGCGAATAGTACTCTTCCAGTATTATATTGTTCGAGAATATTCACTGTCTATGTAACATAGTTACTTTGTGGATCAATCTTACTGCCAATAAAAATAATAATAAATGGTTACAAATTATGTTTAAATTCCGCAACGGAGGGAGCTAATACGTCCCTGTGCGCGGAGAGTCGCGGGCAAAATACAGGATTCATTGGATGATTCACGAGAAAAGATCGCCCAAAATTAATTTAAAATTAGGTATAGTACCTTTGGATGATTGTTATATCTAGGTATGCAGTGTGCACGTGGTGAATATATGGAAATTGATCCCATGATATAGCGGCCAAGAAACGTTAAATTTCCGATAAAGACGAGTGAAAATACGGGAGAACGGACATGATAATGGTAGATAATGAAGAAACATCAACTATGATTAGGGGAGTACCCGATAGATTGTGGTTACGGTTGATCAAACGACAATATGGACTGAACTTAGAAATTAAATATTAAAAATTAATTATCGCGCTTGTGAAGCGAGTTCAAACCGTCTGAAGCCACCAAGTCCGTCCCAAAACGGGCACAGGGATGGAGATAGAGACGGCAACAGGAGGTGGGATCAACTGACATATCCGAGTGGAGATATGGTTTTTTTTTGCCAAATTGAATCTTAGGAACAAAGAATTTGGTTTCAAGAGAAGTAGAATATTGAAAATCCTGGAAACACACGACTTAGGACCTTTTCCCGCTAGGGGGGTTTTAAAATGTCAAGACACAGCAGAAATCAGGCAGTTGGTGACGGTCTACGAGAGCGCAAAATCCGCGTCGGTTGTTTTTTTGAGTGAAAGTGCCCGTCGACTTAGAGTGTCCAGTGGTTATAGTGAAAATTATAGTGAAAGTGGTGTACGGGTAAATATACTCTTCGACATTGCTCACGATAAAAGAAAAGGGGGGTACGGGTTTGATTTTATTTTATAAAGGGTAATTAATTTGGCATATTAGAACTTCGGAAATTACTGCGCTTTATTAGGTTGATTAGTCCGGCATATATAGAACTGATATTTGCAGATCTCCGGAAACTAGCTGTGCGTTATAAAGATACCTATTTTATGCTAAACACGCGGGAAATTGTTAATAAATCTTGTAAAAATACCTATCTTATGCTAAATACGCGAGGTCCTGTTAAAAGAGTTTTAACTCAGAGTACTGGATTGATTTTATTTTATAAAGGTAATTAATCTGGCATATCGGAACTTCGGAAATCACTATGTTCTATAAAGTTAATTATTTTTGTCGTCTTACTAGGTTCACAGAATAATATTCGCAGAATTTCAGGAAACGGTAGAGTTCAAATTTAGTTAAATTTCGTTTTACTAAGTATAGTATTGGCGGATCTCTGGAAACTAGCTGTGCGTTATAAAGATACCTATTTTATGCTAAACACGCGGGAAATTGTTAAAAGATAAAAGGGTTGTTACTAACAGATTCGATTTTAAATAAGTCTTATAAAATTACCTATTTTTTGCTAAAATTTAATTAATTTAACTTGGTCACATTTAATTTTTACATTTGTAAGGCATATAATATTTCGTTATATGAAATGTTTCGATTAGACCGGATTTATTTTAGTTATTGAAAGGATATTTAGTTTATTTTAATAATTTCTCTTGTTTATGTTTAATAGTAAGAGTCCGTTAAAATTATAGCGAATAAATTCTGGGATTAAAATACGTTTAGTGAAAAATATATAGCTGATCTCGCGGGGTATCAGGTTCAGCCCATAATAATCTAGATTTTCATTTCGTTTAAAATTATATAGAGTAATTCCGTGAGAATCGGGGTTTATTTACAATTTTACAGATGTATGAAATTTCATTATTCTAAAAAATTATATAAAATTGCTTCCGTTCGGCCCGGGTTATCTTATATTATATAGGAAAACATAGGTCCCGCGCTATTAAAACATATAAAAACGTTTCATGTGGCCGGGATTATTACGCGCGTTGGGGAAAGCCTATAAGGTAAAAATATGTTTAATTTGATTCGGTTATTTTATATTTTATGAAAGATATTTGCCTCGCGGACTTAAACTATGAAAAAATGTTTCAATTAGTTCTGGTTATACTTTAGGAGTGATGTAAACTTCGCGGTTGTATAATTTGGGTTACTTTGTATTGTACGAAAACGTAAATCTCGCGTATAAAAACGCGTATAAAAAAAAACGTATATCATGTATTCAAACATATAAAAACTTCTAGTACATTGTTTCGATAGACCGGGGTTGTATTATACTTATAAAGATGTTATGGGGCCTCGTTATATTGAAAATATATATAAACCGCCTGGGGCCGGGTCTTCTTATTTATAAACTATATAAGATTTCGTTACATTTAGTTATATAAAATGCTATCGTTCGGGAATTCGCGTTTCATTTTAAGCATATATAAATATAGGGTCCCGTTTTTAAACAATGTTAGTGTTTCGTTTAGAATTCGCGCCTTCATTTAATAAATATGAAACATGTAGATTTCAATTAGAACTATTTTAAAATGATTCGTTTAGAAATTCGCGTCTTGTATTATAAATGTGAAACTTATAATATTCGTTTTGAGCTAAAACGTGTGAACATAGAAACACTACAGTTTTGACCGCTATTTTGTTTACTATGCCTAGGACATTCTTGCGGTTTATTAGGCCTGATGATAAAATTTAAACTCTTACTCTGTTTAAAATATACGTAGTGTCTCCGCCTAGATTGGCTTCACGATATACCTTATGAAATTTGTAAGTTCCGTTGTCCTAAAATTATATAAAATTACCTTCGTTTAGATCGGGTTATATCATATTCCTCGTGGAACGCGTAAACCTCGTTGTCCTGAAACTAAATAAGGATGTTTCATCTAGACCGGGTTCATTTTACATTTTAGGGAGAATATAAGTCCCGCGTCTTTCACTACATAAAATGGATTTGGTAAGATTGGGGTTGTTTATACTTGTAGAAATTACAGAATACCGTTATTCCTAAACCATATTAAAATGATAAATTATATTAAAATGATTTAAAATATATTAAAATTTTCCGGAGAGTGGATATCAAATATTCGAGATGATAATAAAATTATTTTTTATTTTTTTTTTATTTATTTGTTTACGCCCATTAGGCTTTTACATAAAGAGTATAAAATAAATTTCAAAAGCACATACATTAAAAGTTTCAGGAATAGCACCAAATCATGAGTATAAAAATTAAAAATGTAGAGTAGGTAACGAGCAGCAATGCGTATAGGCTTTTACATGAAAAAAAAATATATCATAAAATTAAAAGAACATACATTAAACAATATAAATTACAAGTAGCAAATTATTAAAAGTACCGGAATAGCACCAAAACATGAGTACAGAAATTAAAAATATAAAGTACAAAGCGGCAATGTGTACGAAAAATATATATTACCCACCATTACATATTAACAGCTGAAGTCAGTAACGAAGCAGTATTGCCTCTTTAAGTGTAAACTTTACTTTCTCCAGACTGTCGACGAAGATGTCAATCATGCAACCATATTCATTACATTATATTAAGAATAATATAATTTTGTTATCAATGCACAAACTTGGCAATGAACTACCTACATATGTCGACATTTTAAATCTATCTCTCTCAAAATTTAAAAAACACTATATGATCATTTCTTTTCAAAATATTAAATTTTTATATAATGTCTTAAATTTTTTATATATATAGCTGGCTATTCAAATTTAATATTGCTATATTATCGGTGAATAAAAATTTCTGAGATCACTACTTTACACCTTTTTGCATATATACCTTTTTTTTTACATAAATGTCTAACCTCATTATGTTTAAATTATGTATATATACTTTTTACATCTATACCCTTTATTTTTCTTTTACATTTAATCGTTTGTTGTATTTTAATTATGTATAAACCTGCTACTTTACACTTTTGCATATATACTTTTTTTACATATATTTCTAACCTCATTACGTTTAAACTATGTATATATATACCTTTTTACATTTATACCCTTTATTTTTCTTTTACATCTAATCGTTTGTTGTATTTTAATTATGTATAAACCTGCTACTTTACACTTTTGCATATATACTTTTTTTACATATATTTCTAACCTCATTATGTTTAAACTATGTATATATATACCTTTTTACATTTATACCCTTTATTTTTCTTTTACATTTAATCGTTTGTTGTATTTTAATTATGTATAAACCTGCTACTTTACACCTTTTTGCATATATACCTTTTTTACATACATGTCTAACCTCATTATTTTTAAACTATGTATATATACTTTTTTACATTTATACCCTTTATTTTTCTTTTACATTTAATCGTTTGTTGTATTTTAATTATGTATAAACCTGTTGTAAAAGGCTATTAAGCCGTGTAATTAATTAATAATAATAATAATAATAATAATAATAATAATAATAATAATAATAATATTAAGAATAAAACTAAATCGGCGGACCCTAAAAGTAATATGTATTGACCTTATAAAGATGTAGACTAGTGGGGTTTTATTATAGAAGCAATCAATTCTTTAACAACAACAAGTGGACAAGTGGTTGCTTCATGGGTTTGTTAAAACTTATAAATGGATGGAATCCTAGATTCAAAGCTTAATCCCGGTATTTCGGATAAATATAAGAATATGTAACATCAGAAAATAACGGGTAACGGGTTTTATGAAAAATATCGGTGCGTATAATCATTAGAGTATGATCATTAGAATTGGAGTCTAGTCTCGATGACCCGGGAAGTACGGATACGTAAGACGGAAATAAGGACTATGTTGCAGTATTATTAAGATATATAAATACTTACAATTGTCGAGCTAGAGTCTAATTCCGGTATCTCGAGGAATATAAATTCAAGGAAAAGAAAATAATGTCTAGTTTCGGTTTGATTAAGGTATATACACCGTATAGTTGCCGAGGCTGGATACTAAGCCCCAGCTACGGAAACTTATAAGCGCGTAATGGCAGGATCAAAGGTTAGGTCGCGAACTATAGTTAATTAGGGGCCTGTGAATCGTGTGCGCGTGCAAGGCAAGTGTTCGCAATCCTTAGGTATAAAGTGAGGTACATAAAGTGAAACTACGATGCACTGGAATGGATATAATCGGCGGCAGATGGGTAAGTCATGTCATCCTCTTTCCGTTTTGAGATTATAACGATATATAAAGGTGGCGCACGATTAAGAAGAATGGTCTCGGGTTCGACACCCCAGACAGAGACGGAAGAAGCGCCGACAGTGAAAGCTAACCCCTGTACCGTAAACTTTACATATGTTTTCCACAGGTGTTGTTTGCATGTTGCATCCGTACTGACCATAATAGGGGCGAATTAATTTGCCAAATAAACCTTCTCTGCATGTGTGTGAACTTCCAGGGATCGCGCGGCCCGTGTGCTCGACGCCAAACTTAATTATTCATTTCTATTTATTTATTTAATTGATGATTCATTAATTAATTAGGTATTTATTTGTCTAATCATATATATATATATTTATTTATTTGTTTATTTATTTATTTCTCATTCAGCCATTTGTTTATTCGTCTATTTATAAATTATTTATTTAACTATTTATTTATTTAATTGATCGATTTAGTTAATTATATATTTATTTATTCATTTATTTGTTTGATTGACTGATTTATTAATTAATTAATAATATATTTATTTATTTATTCATTTGTTTAATTACTTATTAATTTATTAATTGATTAATTAATTAATTAATTAATTTATTTATTTATTTATCAATTTATTTATTTATATATTTATTTATTTACGTACGCATACGTCTGTGCATCGTCGGGGGGGGGGGGATAGTCAGATCAGCATCATCATCATCATCATCATTAGCAGAGTCCCAGTTATATATAGTCAGGAGACGTTTCAATAGCATCATCATCATCACTATCATTAGCAGCGTCCCAGTTGTATGTAGTCAGGAGGCGTTTCGATAGTATCATCATCATCATCATCATTAGCAGTGTCCCAGTTATATATAGTCAGGAGGCGTTTCGATAGCATCATCATCATCATCTTTATTAACGGTGTTCCAGTCATATATAGCCAGGAGGCGTTCCGATAGTATCATCATCATCATCATCATCATTAGCGGTGTTTCAGCTATAGATCGTCAGGAGGCGTTTCGATAGTATCATCATCATCATCATCATCACTAGCGGTGGTTCAGCTATATATCGTCAGGAGACGTTTCAATAGTATTATCATCATCATCTTCATTAGCGGTGTTCCAGTCACATATAGTCAGGAGGCGTTCTGATAGTATCATCATCATCACTAGCGGTGTTCCAGATATATATCGTCGGGAGGCGTTGCGATACTATCATCATCATCATCGTCATCACTAGCGGTGGTTCAGCTTTATATCGTCAGGAGGCGTTGCGATAGTATCATCAACATCATCACCATTAGCAGTGTCCCAGTTATATATTGTCAGGAGACGTTTCAATAGCGTCATCATCATCACCATCATTAGCAGCGTCCCAGTTGTATGTAGTCAGGAGGCGTTTCGATAGTATCATCATCAGCATCATCATTAGCAGTGTCCCAGTTACATATAGTCAGGAGGCGTTTCGATAGTATCATCATCAACATCATCATTAGCGGTGTCCCAGTTATATATCGTCAGGAGGTTTTTCAATAGTATCATCATCATCATCATCATTAGCGGTGTTCCAGCTGTATATCGTCAGGGGTCGTTACGATAGTATCCTCATCATCATTAGCGGTGTTTCGGCTATATTATAGTCAGGAGACGTTACGATAGTATCATCATCATCACTAGCGGTGGTTCAGCTATATATCGTCAGGAGGCGTTTCGATAGTATCATCAACATCATCATCATTAGCAGTGTCCCAGTTATATATCGTCAGGAGACGTTCCAATAGTATCATCATCATCATCATCATTAGCGGTGTCCCAGTCATATATAGTCAGGAGGCGTTCCGATAGTATCATCATCATCATTAGCGGTGTCTCCGATATATATATCGTCAGGAAACGTTACGATAGTATCATCATCATCATCATCATCACTAGCGGCGGTTCAGCTAAATATCATCAGGTGACGTTTCGATAGTGACAACATCATCTTCATCAGTGATGGCAGGGTTCCAGTTACACATCAGTCGGAGATAATTAGGCAGATCCCATCATCATCGATGGCAGGATTCTAGCTGTACACCATTTGGAGAAAATACACCGACATCCCTGGCCAGGGGCTAGGCATATCCCTACTGTCCAGATCCACCTTTCCATCTACTAATACGAGGGGTCATGGCCTCGTGAAACCACATGGCAACCAACCATTACAAGTATTTATTTATGTATTGTATATGTAAGTATATGTATGTATATTATATTTTATTAGTATGTATCTATTCGTACGTAGTGTATGAGGGGGCTCTTCACGGGTGGCACAACACCCGTGCGGATGTCTTCCCTCGTCTGGAATGGATTGAACGTATTGATGCATATCAGATTATAATAAGTACTACCTGGGAGGGTGGTTGCAGTCACTGTAGTGTCGCGAATGGCCAATGGGCTGCAGTTGCTCACAGGCGAGGGTTGGGGAGCCTAGGAAACTCCCCTTCCCCACTCGCATATTTTTGGCTTGACAGGTGGCCCGGGACCATCTTTACAGTAGCTTCAGTATATATACCGTAGTTTAACTTAGTTTAACCTGGAGGAGTTGGAATTCGGGGGGCAAACTGGCTCTGAGCCCGGACGCCAGACACTGACGCGAGGGATGGTGCGGTACTTTGCACAGAAGAGGCCCAACATGAAAAGGCGCATCCAGGCTCAGGTCAACGTATCCGGAACTCGTGTCGGGAGAAGGAAGATGGGATCAGTCACCGATGAGCCTTTGGGTACGGAGGGGCCGAATTTAAAGCAACCACATTTTCCGCGTACACATACATTTACACATACCTTCTACAAACCCCTTATCCATTAGAACCCAACGTACCACTAGAATGAGACATAGGGCCAGATACAGGTGACGGAACTTAGGCCGGCTAGTAAATAAACGTAACAATGTAATTGATGTAAAAATAATGCAGAGTAAATATAAAAGATCGTAAGGAATAAGCACAGCGAGATAACGGCGGAAGATAAAATTATTAATCAGCGAGGGCGTCGAAGACGGAATCATCCATAGGAGCGGCTACGAAGGACTCGAGGGCTTTCAGGGGATCTATGTACTCTATATGTGCATGCGCATGTGATAACGGCACGTCACTAACCTTTCCAGTGGATGGCGGTCGATCCCATACAGGTAGGACAATGGGGGATCGAGCGGAGAGGGCATGGAAGCAGAGGATCGCGCACTCTGGAAGCGCAGCTACACCAGATGCAGTGGTTTCAGTCCGTAGGAATGATAGGTAAATAATATAGGGCCACGGAACATAGTATGTTTAGCAATTGCACCGTAGGGCTTAATTGACGTGCTAGGTAGTTTTGTTTGCGTTTCCATGAACATTCACGAACTTCATACCCCAGTATTTAATTTAAGTTTAGCTTGCGATAGGGTTACCACAAAACCAATTCATCCCCTATAGTTCGAAACAAAAAATTACACAACGTGAACTGGGGAGGTCTTGAATAAAGCGAGGGTGTTTGGAAATACTACGTTAAAAACCGTAGAGCCTTCACCCGACGTAGGTAGATAGCTTGTTTGCCTCTAACAAGGCGTAAACTCAGTTAGGAGTAGGATCGAGCTGAATGGCGAAGAAGGGGAGCCATCACACTCTTCAACCCTTCGGAAACTTTTACACGCCATTTATATAGGCATTACGCTTTAATCGGGAAACTCGATCAAAGGTCCTGCGTAGGCTGAAGGTTTTATTAGTCACATCATGAAATGTCCCGAGGAAGTTACTTTCTTATAAATTGCGGTAATTTTAATGGTGAATAAAATTTCACACGATTATCGAATTTTACCAATACGTCTCATATTTTTATATATTTATATAGCCAATTATATATTCATGAATATTCACAAAAAATTACTGAATATTTTTAAGAGTTGAATAAAAATATCTAGGTTTGGGCCCAGATGAACTCAACCTCATCCAAGGTTATGAATTAGTCCCGAGTAAATGAAAGTCTCGAGTATTGCGTAACTTGCGCTCACTTTTAAGACAATCTTAATGAAAATGTTGCGTCTATTAAATAAACCAAGACTTCCATCCGCCGACGCTTATTCAAATCCGCCTGTCGCCATCTTGGGTACTGTTTGCAAAATAAATTTTGTCGTCGGGAAGAATCCTAAGATTATTTCGCCGAATGTTTCAAGCACTAATTACATTAGTTGTTCCAACCGCGGATTTTACATTCAAATCAAATTACTCTTCCGATTGTTTCGCTTCAATCTTTATTTTATTATTAAATTTAAATGTGAACATTTGGGAAATTTTGTCAATTGCTGGATCTGGAATAATTAAACTTTTGTAACGCAATGAAAAAAAGGTTTTAAACCATGTTTCCTGGTCAATGTTTTCTTTATCAATTTTTTTAATACAATAAATAAGTACTTATTCCTAAGGAACCGACATGTAAAAGTACAGTCATTTTTGACGGGTTACAGCTAGTACCAAATAATAAAAATAAGTTGGCATACGTAAATCAGCAAAAATCGGAATAAATTGATGGTGTGCTAGGACCAGTATCGAATGTCTGATCACTAGCGTTTTTCCTCAGGATTGAACACAGCCGTCACGCCAAAAGGCATACAAAATTGAATCCTGTTTCTTTTGTTTCTTAACAAGCCTCATTTTTGTATGGCGTCTGAAACATAAATAAGAATTTACGCTTCAAATTCTTATTTGAGCTTCAGCCGCGAGCTGCCGTATTGTTGTGAGGGGCCATTCAAGTATTTCGTAAGCAGAATTTTAGTAATTTTCAACCCCCCCCCCCCCCTCCCTCTTGTCAGCAAAAGTAAGCAAAACTCTTACCCCCCCTCCTATGCTTACGTAAATATTGGTATATATTTTTTGAAATCTGTTCAGATTTCTTTATGTTCAGATTCATGAGCAGCAGTTATTAAGGGGGGGTAAGGTTTTAAACTTTTTTTTTGCATTTTATGAATGAATGTATAACATCGCAAGAATATTGTGTCAAAATTTCAAGTCAATCGGAGCAAAATTGACGAAATTATGAACATTTGAGCGATACTCAGACTGATTTTCTATACCTGCTCGGGCAGCTAAGAGACGCGCTCACCTGAGGACTACCGGACGTGCTATTGTATTGGAAGAGTTTTGCGTAGACAAGGACAAAAAGATGCTGATGATGAAAGCTCTTTGCTGTGTGAACATGGCATCGACGATTATGTGGTAAGTATAAATAGTGTATTGAGTTTTAATTTTGGGAATTTACAAGTGTTCAAACAAAACTTTAAAGTAAAGCGTTTTCCTTCCCCCCACATCTCACTTCTTTCACAAACAGTCGGTGTAGATCAAAAACTTCAAAACTATGCACCGATCCTTTTGAAATTTGAACACTTTTTTTTTTTTTCTTTTTTTAAATAAGAGATGTTGAAAACACGCAAGTGACTGCACATTCAATATTCTTACTATTTTTACACAATTTCCAACGTTTCATTTCATATCAAAAAAAACTAAGCTAAACGCTTGTGCTATGAAAATAGGACTAACTTGCTAGTCTGGAGTGAGGTTCGAACCCGCAACCTTTGGATCACGAGGCCAGTGTCCTAACCACAAGACCAACAAGCTACTTTGTATTTTGTACATAATTTACGAGGTTAACTAACGCTGGAGACTTTTTTTTCAAATATGTTATTAATTTTTATTTTTTAATAACAAATTAGTCGATTTTTATCGCAAAAAATCGCGTTTTTCCCTTCAAAGTGTTAGAAAAAATTGAAAAATTGAAATTTCAAAAAACCTTCCCAGCGTTACCTGGGAAAATCTATTATCTAACGAATGAACTATGATTTTTTGATTTCAGATAATCTAGCACCAAGTTATGATGGACACCGCAATTCTACTTTTTTCCGAGACGCGTCCGAATAATTGCTGCCATTGCCGTATTTTTTAATATTTCTTCTTGAAAATTTTACACAACATTCTTCAAATGTCATACTTTAATGTATCATTAGTTTTAATAAAGAGATTTTAACTGTATCGTCACAAAAAACTCACAAAAACATGCCTTTTTTTGTACGAATTAACCTTTTCCCCCCCACTTAAGTCTAGAAATAAGGAATTTATATACTATAAAGGAATTTACATATATAATATTTATTCAAGCAAATTATTAGCATCGTATTTAAATATTAAATTCTTAATTTATAAAAGATATTAATTTATTTTGTTCTATTAAAAATTGAGTTAATTCAAATTAATCGTCCTAAGTCCATGACACTTGAATCCATAACTTGGATGACATTGGATGCTTACTGCTCGATGTTGTGTGTCTGCTCATTTTTGTGTTCTTTCGGGATATTGACATCGTTCTCTTGGAGCCATTCAACATCTCGGTATTCGTCTAAAGCTTGTACTATGCACATCAATTCATTAGCAATACGAGCAGCCACTCTTATAGGTCTCACTGTCATTTTGGTGTGCGTGTTTCTTTTTTTATGGATCTCCTCGATTAGACGATTTAACGACTTGACTTAGGTATGATAAAGACCGCGCGTTTTACATGTTCGACATGATATTTTCCAAAATTTTGCTAAAAAATCTGAAAAACTAATTGAATAAATACTGCTGACGTAATCGCCATCCAGACCCCCCCGTCCCCCATGTCATCAAAAATAAGAAAGCAAAAATTCCCCCACCCCCCTTTGGTGCTTACGTAATACTTGGATGGCCCCCGATCACTGCAGGAGGTGATTCTCGTTATAGAATATTTGCAGTGAATCACGATCCAGGATCGCAAGGAATTGCTGTGGAATTTTTGTTTGTCAGTTGTCAAATTTAATTCCAGACACGTCTTCTGACACGTGACACTTAAGCATCGGACGGGCGCCACATGCAGCTTTATTTTTTAAAACTTATTATTTCAATATGCATTTTTGAAATGATCTTCAGTTTTGACGGGCACTTTTGGCGCATGTCAACAAATATTTATTGTACCTCTTAAAATCCAACACATATAAATGTCCAATGCACCTAATGGATATACCTACAAGTAGGCGTTGGTATCCCAATAAAAGTTGGCACAAACAACACATTCAAAAGAAGCGAGTGTGCGTGTGTGTGTGTTTATATATATATATATATCACCGGGTTGCAATATTAAGAACGCAAAAAGGAAATACTTGGATATCGCTAATGTTCATAAATGGCAACCAAGAGAGACATTTCTAGGTATTAATTATTAGGTTTAGTAGCCTATTTGAAAAATGATTAAATTATTTTACTGTTTAGTATTGGCGTTTACACCAGCTTTTGCCATGTTACCTAAATTTTGTGTTTAATTTGAATGGGGTAGTCACCATCTCACAAAATAATGCAGTTTTCTTATGTAAATAACACGCGTACTGAATAGTGTTCGGAGTCATATATAGGTATACCTATAGAAATCGAATAAAGTATAGTTTAAAAAAGTAACCCATAAAAACCAAGTTTTTATTATACTCCCGTTCTCATTTACTAGTTGAAATTTTTTTTCGCTTAACCTACTCTTTGGGCTTCGGTCGGGCGACGCTACAAAAGGGAGTAATAAAAAACTTCCTAAAATCCAAAATTATACTATAATCAGGTTTCGCGTCTACCAGACGCGTTGAAATATTTTCATACAACTTAATAAGTTGTATGAAAAAACCATTCAAAATTTGAAAAATCCAAATATTTATTAATTTTTTTTAACGAAAATTCGATATATCTTCTTGATCGTCGCCAATGAGTCTGCTTGCAAAGTTTCAGCTCGATTGGATCACGGGAAAGGGGTATAAAATGGATCAATTTTTTTTTTCGTCAGACAAGAAGACAAGAAGACAAGCAGACGCCACGAGTTAATATAAAGGGAGTAATTTTTCCTCAACATTAATTATACGAAAATAATAATTGTGTTATACAAAAAATATTCATGTCTGTCCGGATTTCGAACCAATATTTTCTGATCGTAGCCAGATGCTTTATTTATTATGGTATAATGGGTGACGCGGCAAAAGTATTATTTATTATATATTACGGAGTGCATTTTACCGTACTGTAAAAAATACGATGAACCAGCTTGATAGAGCGACCTTTTAAAAAAAATTAAGATGCAATAAATAAACACGTAACACACATGTTAGGTACATTAATATTCTTACTGTTTTTAAACTAAGCTAATTGCTTGTGCTTTGAAAATAGTTGCTGGCAAACCTTTGAATGTTTGAGTTTACTCTCGCATGCCCGAAGCAACCTCAAAAACGCAATGCGTAATGATGTGCATTTAATTGAATTGAATGAAGACACTTGGCAACTTGTTGACAAATGACTAGCAGATAAGCCCGCCTAGGTGGGTGCACACGATTAGTCAAGGGTCGCCAGAGTGCAGCGGTTGCATTTTGCTGCGTTCGCTGACGGAAAACACACAAAGTTCACGGCCGTAACAGAGTATCGACTCGGCGGCATTGGCAATCAATGTTTATTGCACTTCAAGTTGTTGTGATTCTCATTTACGACACGTTCCTATCGTATGTATTACTGCGGAATTATAAAAGGAGAAAATGCTCATTTTTCTTTACGAAAAATGGCAACACAAGTTAGTTTACATAGGTTAGGATAGTTCTTGCGGGATGCAGTTCCTAAAGTTATGGCTACAGTAAGAAGTATTTCATTACTGAACCGTGTCAGATATTAACATGTCTATTCCATGCTAGCAAAAAAGTTTTAAAAACGACTAGCACGACACGCGTAGATTTTTAGTACACTGTTTGGATCGTTATAGAAATTTCGCGAACCTTCTAGAACATTCTCCTTCCAGAACATACAAGAAATTTATCGAATGTACCGTCACATTCCGCCACTTGACTTAAAACCTTATAGAACTTTCGGGAATTTTCTAGAACCTTCTCCTTCCAGAACTTTCTAGAACAGGTTTTTCCGGAACGTTCTAGATTCACCGACACAGTCGGCGCGCCTATTTTGAAACAATCTGAAGCATTTGCGGCCTTCCCATAACAAAACAATGCGCTAGAAAGCACATTTTCGTCACCCACTCCCACCCACGCACAGCCACCCCCACCAAACTCGCATATTTTCGATGTGACACCAAGGGCCGTCACCACCAGTGGGTGGTTGTGGCTGGTTATGGAGAAAACTTGGCGAAACTTAGGGAAACATGGGTTTCTTTTTATATATATGTTAAATATATGTTAAATCAATATATATACATAATTTATGATAGATTAAATATATACAAATGATATATATTATATATATTATATATATATATTAATATATATATCATATAATATATATAGTCTATATATATTATAATATATATATTATGATTTAACAAAGCTGAGGCCTATTTCTATGTTCTGATGTTTATTTATATTAATTCAGTACGTATACCATAACATATGCATATCGCACATTACACTCCTAATGTGGACGATTCGATTTTTGTATTTCATATATTCAAAATAAAATAAAGTTTTTTTCATTTAACCGCTGCGCTTGCATGCGGAGAGGTATGAAATGTGGATGAGGTGAGAGTTGTATGTCAGGACAGAAGAGTGTGGCGCTCTATCCTCTCTGCTTATCCCCACGGGGAAATGGCGGGATGGTAGGTATTTCATTTATTTTTTACGCAGATAGTCATATAACTACAATGTATCTTAAGATTATTATAAAAGGACTTCAGATAACTATACTTATTTCTCCGCTGGAAGAGTAATTCTCATGCTCAGAAGAGAGACACTGTAACATAATTTAAATACAAATTAATGATTCTTAATTTACTTTATTTTACAATACTCATACAAATATTTAAAATATTTGTTAATTATTAGACATAATCATAAACTACTTTTCCTTGCTTATTTTGGATTTAGAAAATATTATTTCATTGCAATCTTTTTTAAATTTGCTAAGGGGCTTTATTTTTTTAATATAAAGTTAAAGTTCATTATAAAATAACTTAATATTTAAGTAGAAATAGTAACGCTGCATTTATTCAGTTTTAACGGATTTAATATTAGGTCCTTACATATGAAATTGGCGTTTAGTATGGGAGGAACATAAAGCCGATTTTTTTTTATTATAATATATTTATTTAATCAAAGTATGTACCATTGCTATCTATGCACTTTTGCCATCTCATAAATAAATAAATAAATAAATAAATATAGCTTTATTCCAGAATGTGGGGAGGTTCGTGCAATCACACACATTCCATATAAAAGAAAATACACACATTAAAAATATTATATATAACAAAAGAGAAATAGTAAAATAGAAGAAGAACATATAAAATAGAAGAGAAGTATTAAAAGTAATCAAATATACGGTAAAATATCGGCTTTAGCGAGCGATGGCAAGTCAATTATGCGGGGCCAGTATCTTTCTCCAGTGTGCATCGATGCTGGATTCTGGAGTAAGACGGGCTTCCAGGATAAGGATATTTCCGGAGCTGTATATCCTTTCCCTCATCCCTGCCACCCTGGATCTTAAGAGGGCTGCAAAGTTGGGAACACGCCCCTCAGTGAACATACCGGAAGCGCTGCAATATCTGGGAAGGCCAAACATCATACGAAAGGCGTTGTTATATTGTATGCGAAGTCTTTCTATGCTGCTCTTTTTATAATTTGTCCAGAGTTCACATGTATATAATGTTGCACAGAAGGCAAGGAAGAGCGTTCTTTTTACAGCGGTGCTACAAAGACGAAACCTTCTACACAGCATATTCGCTTTCACACTGAGAGCTCGTCTTTGCCTGTCAATATCGTCGTCGTCCATTAGATTATTTGTAATTATGTGTCCTAGATATTTCGTTCTTTCGGTCACCTTCAGGACCACACCGTTCAGAGTAACTGGAGGAATACTTGTTGGGCCCTGACCATACTTTATAACCAACAGTGCTGTTTTATTAGGGTTATTAGGTAGTTCACCGATCCCTTTACTAAAAAAACCATTCGGACGGGAATCAATAAAATCTTTGAAGGCGGTTTGGACTGCCCCATCGGAGTTGAATTTTTTCCTTTGCAAGAAGTTATCCAAATTTCGAAAAAAATGGTAATCTGTTGGGGCAAGGTCCGGAGAGTACGGTGGATGTCTTAGACATTCCAATTGAAGCTCCTCTAATTTGGTAGCCGTCTGTTGTGCAGTGTGTGGTCTAGCGTTATCATGAAGCAGCAGTGGCCTAGAGCGATTAACCAGCCTCGGTTGTTTAGCAGCTAGCTTTTCCATCATGGTTTGCAGTTGCTGACAATAGACATCTGCCGTAATCGTCTGGCCAGATTTAAGAAAGCTGTAGTGAACGACACCAGCACTAGTCCACCAAACGCTCACAATTAACTTTTTTGGAGTCAATTTTCGCTTGGGGCATGGTTTGGCTGGTTCGGCAGGGTTCAGCCATTGCGATGAGCGCTTCCGATTATCGTACAGGATCCGCTTTTCATCACAGGTAATGATTCGATTCAAAATCCCTTCATTATTGTGCCGGTTGAGTAATGCAATGCAGCAGTCAACGCGCGTTTGTTGATTTGCTTCACTCAATTCATGAGGTACCCACCTTTCAAGCTTTTTCACCGTACCAAATTGCTTCAAGTGGATTAAAACAGTTTTATCACTAACACCGCAGCCTGCAGCTAACTCGGATGTGGTTTGCGATGGATCCGCTTCCACAATAGCCTTCAATTCTTCATTATCAACTTTGGTCTCCGGCAGTCCACGGGGCTTGTTCTGCAGGTCGAAATTTCCAGAACGAAAACGTTGGAACCAAAAACGCACTGTGTTTTCTTTTTCGGCACCGTCGCCATACACATCATTAATCCTTCGAGCCGTTTCTGTAGCACTGGTGCCACGGTGGAACTCGTACTCGTAAATAACGCGATATTTCAAGTTTTTCATTTTGTAAACTGAGTGACGCAAAGAAAAAAACAATTGAGGAAAAAACAAATGAATTATAATTTTCAAAACACAAATACATGAGTAAATAGCTGTATAAATTTGGATTTGGAATTGCTAACCAAAGAGAAGATATTTGAGATCAAATTTGCCAGTACGGCAAAACGCCAATTTCATATGTAAGGACCTAATATAAAAGATGCACCCATGCTATGATTCCATTTTCAATTATGGAATGTACAAATGCATAGAATAAGATCTTTAGAAAATTTAGCGGTATTATTCCTTAAAAAAATATATATGTTAGCTAATCTGTATTAAAAAAAATCTTACATACATTACTATGAATGACAAGTTTCATGACAAATGACAAGTTCAGACAAATGACAAGTTGTAAGTTTAAATGTTTGTTAGTGAAAATAGTAAGTGATGTGTGTTTTGAATGTTTAGGAAAAGGAGATTTTGATCAAACCATTATCTAATGATTGCGATTGCGTTCAATTGTTGATAGTTTTTTGATTTACAAATTATGACTGTACCGTTAATATACGTAATACCGTGGTATCATATTGCTATCTCTCTTTTAATTTTATTGGAAAATCTGATTTACGTACACTATAAATAAGGTGGAACCTTATAGAGTGCCCTATGCAATTCCAAACGTTGATATTTATGGCTCACTGATAAAATGTGCCCATTAATTCTAACACACTAAGGTCTTTGATGTAAATCACTTCAAATCTATGCGTTTACTTTGTCTGCCATATCAATTTGATTAATTTTTTTAATGAGAAACGTTTTGTTAGGTCCATAAATATACCTAACATTTTTCACCACTATCAAAAGACTTATAATATGTGAAAAGAGGTTTGCTCTTATTGTGTTTGTTATTATGTTCGTATAAGAGAGTTAACAAGGATTGAATTAAAATCTGATTGTAACATTACTGAGTGTTTAACATGTAGAATGAATGAAAAAGGAAATAAAATATGCCACACAAAAATTGGCCACATTAACAAGAACAAAGTGAAGCCGAGAGAGAACTAGCAGGATCGGGTATACCACTAAAAAGTAATCCTATTGGAAACTTTAACAATCAAACAGTACATGAATTTTGAAATAATGATAGTAATTAATGAATAATATAAAAATAACATTCAAATTATTATTTACTGACAGATTTGTACGTCACATACATTATTAGCACGTAGGTACACAGATAACGCCATAATCAAATAAATTCACGTACTATGTATACGTACTTGGTTTTTATTAAATAATTTACAATGTTGTTATTTGAAGGTCAGATAATTTAAGGACTTAAAGATAGTCATAAATATAATCTAACGTCAACAAAAGATAACAATACCGCGAAATATGAACAAATGAAGAATATGAATGGATCGTACATTTAAATTACTAATACAAACTGAATTCAATACAACAAACTGAATTCAATACAACAAACTGAATTCAATACAACAAAGAAAATTAATGTGATGATTGGAGATCATTTCTTGGGCTAATTTTTGAGGTTTTATTTTTAAATATTTTTTATACCACAAAGATATGAAAAAAAATGGTGTTATTTTATGAGTTGAAGAGCTTGTTCACGTACCTAGTTGTAGCTTTTCAGATTTACTAAGAAATATGTAAGATGCCCAAAGTTTTAGAATATGCGAACGCATTCTACGTATTTCTAGGATTAGAGTACGACAAGAATTTACTTTAAGGTTTATTTTTAATTAAATAAATAGAAAACATGTATACACGTGTTGACACTAGACTTTTCAAGAATTTGTTTGGGTTTTTAACAAAACCAACGTCTGAAGTTATTTATTAGTGGTTATCATTTAAATTATTTTTTTTGAGGTAAAAGTTTGAGCTAATACTTATTATATTTATGAAGTTTCATATGCGCCTTTTATAAACGAAACAGAGACTTTAGTCTGGACTTTTAGAAGATGAACTTGTTGGTCTACTAGTGGTTAAGACTCTGGCTTAGCGATTCTTGGGGAACTGATTTGAGCCCCATTCCAGGACGCCATTAAGTTAGTCATATTTTCATACCACACGCATATAGCATAGTTTGAAAATTGTAAGAATATTAATATGAAGCATATTGCGTATTCGCATCTCTATTGAAAAAAAAAAAAAAAAAAAAAAAAAATATATATATATATATATTATATATATATATATATTATATATATATATATATAGGTATGCAGTCGGCTAAATCATTTTCATATTTTAAAATATTTACTTAACAATAATAAATAATTAGAAACATATTTTTAAATTCAAAACTATTTCTAGGAATGTTATAAAATAATATGTCCTAAGGTGACCCAGAAAAATATTTTTCAAATACAGTTTTAAATTTATCAGTTTAAACATTAGAAAAATTTTTGAATCCTTTCTCAAAAATATGCAACTCTTAAAAATGAAATAATTTGTTGTCGGGAAATTGGGCTACCTGTAGAGCAACCCCAAAAGTACATGCAGAATGGTGTTTAATTATTTATTGAGAATAGACATGGTTACTTATTACATATTTCATTGTGTACTTCTTTTAAGATAGAAGAAGATGAGACAAAATTCCGAGGATTATCCATTCAAAAGGAACTCGACATATTTATTTGTATTCAATAATTTAACACAAACGTGAAAATTTCTTTATTTATAAGTTGGAGGAATTCCATTAAGAAAATCACAGCAAAAGCGTTATTTATAGCGCTTTTTGGAGTTATTTATTAAGTTTTTTGTTCACTGCTTCTTTTAATGAGAAATACACAATCTTCCTACGAATGTGATGCTTATAAAAATAGAAATTTACCCGTATTGAAAATATAACAAAAAGATTCTAGGCGGAAATAAAATATATTTTTTTTTCTTATACAGATAAAAAATATGTAAAACAAAATCGTTATTGTTTTACATATAATTCATTAAGTTAAATAAACGTGGCGATAAAATAATCAAAATACCAAAAACATTTTCAAGTTTCAAATATTGATCTGTAGACAGATTCTCGTCAAGGTAAAGAGTACACGTGAATTGAATGACGTAAATACGATAATGTTGTGTCGAAGGCAAAGTGTGTGTTCTCAGCATTTCAATGTCATTTCAACATTGTTTCAATGTTAAATCCACAAGCGACATGACGGGCTAGCTACTACACGTGCCTACCAGGAGGACAGGAGAGTCCGGGGGTCGACTGAACCTACTCCTGCGTACCGGGTCTACGGCGAGTGGGAAGGCGAGCATCTGAACAACTAAAAAATAAAAATTCAGTGACAGAAAAGAGAATTGAAACGATAAAAATGTAACCCATAAAAACCAAGTTTTTATTATACTCTCTTTCTCATTTACTAGTTGAAACATTTTTTTTCGCTTAACCTACGCGTTGGGCTTCGGTCGGGCGACGCTACGAAAGGGAGTCATAAAAAATTTCCGAAAATCCAAAATTATACTATAATCAGGTTTCGCGTCTACCAGACGTGTTGAAATATTTTCATACAACTTCATAAGTTGTATGAAAAAGCCATTCAAAATTTTAAAAATTCAAAATTTTTTTTTTTAACGAAAATTTGATAGATCTTCTTGATCGTCGCCACGAGTCTGCTTGCAAAGTTTCAGCTCGATTGGATCACGGTAAAGGGGTTTAAAATGGATCCAAAAATTTTCGTCAGACAAGAAGACAAGCAGACGCCACGAGTTAATTAATATAAAGGGAGTAAAAATAATGTGTTATTATAGTAACATCGACTCTTCACGTCATTATATCCTAGCTAACCACTTATTTCTAAGGGAGCGATTTTCCAATATATGATTTATCTGAACAATTCTGATGTTTTGCGGATGTTAACTACTCCCTTTACCTCCAAATTTCCAAGCACTCGAAGGAAAGGCGTTTTATTTTTGAAAAGCTGTTTTAATTAAAATTAAAAACGATTAATAAGGTGGGAACCGAGACAGCGGCGGATGTGAATGACGTAATTACTTTGATGAATTGTTATATATTATAGGTATAAATAACTTGTCGATATGTAATTTAAAAATTTTCTTTTCTAGATTGTTTCTAGTTTCTAAACAAAAAGTGTACTTATTTAACTGTAAATAGTTGCGGATATTTTATACGAACCGTATGTTTTTTCGAGAAACGATTCTCGACGTTTCGTTGAATTCTTATTCAACGTCATCAGGAGGACGACCTTTACCCGCGGAGGTAGAGGGCGGACTGATTACTGTTTTCGAGGGCGTAAATTATATGCACTTTATTGTGGAGTGTTCACTTATTCTACAATAGAGGTCGCCAGTTGCAATATGTACTAGTTACTTCGGCGGGCTTTACTGCGACTTCTCTCAAGGGTTGAATGAATGTCGTAAGAACAGGGCGCCAAATACTTGATAGTTTGTAACTGTCATCTCTGTTGAAATTGGGATGTTTGTATATTTCAATGGATTCCCTCACTAATCTGGGTATAAGGTGCGGTTCTGTTGATAAGATTTTTGTCTTGTCAAATCTGATGAAGTGACAGAGATTCCCTTTGGATGCATGATCGCAGATTACCGGTATATTGGAGTTGTTGTTTTTAATTGCTCCAATATGTTCCTCCAATCATGTAGCGATATCGCGTTTGGTTTGTCCTATATAGAAAAACTATGTCGGAAAAACATACGATTCGTATAAAATATCCGCAACCATTTACAGTTAAATAGTTGAGACTTTGTTTCAATTTAGTCCTATACACAGTTATACTATCAGCAAAAATGTCGACCATCTCCGCATGTTCATTCCCTAATAAACGATAGTAAGTAATTATTAAAGTTTCTTCGACTCTACAAACCATCATGTCCCAGCTAACCACTTACTTCTAAGAGAGCAATTTTCAAATATATGATTTATCTGAGCAAGCCAGATGTTTTGCGGATGTTAACTATCCGCATTACTTCCAACAATCCATACACTAGAAGAAGAGGCATTCTATTTTTGAAAACCTGTTCACTAGACCGCCTCAGATAAGCGCCTGCTGCAGTCTGTTAATAAGGTGGGAATAGAGCCAACGGAGGATGTGGATGATGTCATAACTTTTATAAAATGTTATAACTTACTAATACATAATAACATTTACTTTTGTTTTCAAGATTTAGTTTCTAAACAAAATATGATTCCACTCGTTTAAAAACTGTATTATTCAGCGTTCAATAAATAAGAAGATGTTAGAAACGACAATATTAGGGTGTTGATACTCTTGTATATCGATGATCTCGAGGGAGCACGTTTATTATACGCCGAAACCAACCTTCAAAGATCGACTAGGTCACAATAGCGCTAGACCTTCCAAATCCATAAAAAGAGTTATTTTCAAAACATACACGTGCTTGTTGAACAAATCAGCTGAGATTGAAGACAAAATGCAAGGCCGGCGATATTTTGACTTGCAGTTCAACGAATGCGCAATGGTTGAATAATCGCGGCCAGCAAAATGTGCACTCTGCAGTCGGGATGACCTTTGCTGCACGCGCAGCGCCCCTACGGATACGTTCTGGTGGTGGGAAAACAATTGGAAATTTAATCGGCAAGACAAAACTGCAACTAAGACACACTTTGCGTCACTGTTTGTATTTCTTCCTTGTGATGTACTCGTATTTTGTAGGTTATTGTCATCTCTCATTACGTGTGTGGTAATATTCCTATTTCCTCACAAATAAAACTGTAAAGGGAAGTTTAACTATAATTTAGCAATAATTACGTGACATACTTACTGCTTTTTTAATTCTATTCACTATGCTGGATCAGTTTTATGCACTTTTCTAATTTGTTTATTCATCACTCTATCATAAATGGATTTGATACACATACATCCATTGTATGGAATTCTGGTATGAACACTCTTATTGCCTCAGTTGAAAGTGGCTATTAGAAATGATTGTATTCAAAGCATCGTCACTTAATTCCCTGCAGTCATCCTTCTCTCGATATATTTTTCGGCTTTCCCTCTTCTATCGAACATACTTCCCAAAAACTCATTCACTTTTTCAAACATTCAATATTATTATTTCACACAAAGGTCATTCTTTTTGCATGCATCATACGTAACGAAATACACCCCGATAAAGCCTCCACAACCGCACCACCCTATGCATATACCACTACGTATCGGGACACAGTAAAACAACCCCACCTAACCCACCCCTTCTGATAGACATACGCTATCTAACGTGAAAAAATTCCAAAATTTCACTTTTTAATACTACTTTATAGTAATTCATCACTTTTTTTTAATTCTTTAACAATTTTTAATTAAATTGGTACGCATTTAGATAAAAAACAAATAAATTTTGTTTCATATATATGTTAGAAGAATTATTTATGTAGGTACATAAAAACATTGTATGTGCAACTTCTAAATAAAACTTACTTTGTTTTCATTTTTACTTTACTTAGTTTTCTTACATTAAAGTTAAAACTTACATAGTTTTCATTTTTAAAACTTTTTTTAAACAAACCAAAATTAGTTCATTGGTTGAAGGTAGTAGTAATTCAAGATACATCTACAGGAGGCGTTTCACTACTGAACTCTACCACCTGGTGCGTACTGGTATAAGAGTGGAAACAGAATCGGTGGCGGATGTGCATAACTGCGACTTTATTTTATTTTATTTACTAAGTTTACCACAAACACAGGCATGACAAGTCCATAAATTTTATGGATGATGGTAATGAACATAATACCCTCTAAATATTATCATATTCTGTTACACTATTATATTACAGAGGTATAATCACATAAGGAAATTGTTTTATCTGTTGCATCAATGATCACATTTTCAATATTAGTGCGATTTAGGATTTAATAGTGTTAATTAATAGGCCAGCAAAAACTTTAAATTTAAAAATTTAAATTTAAATTTTTTTATTCTAAAAATTTTAAATTAAAAAATTTAAAATATGTGTTGAGAAAACAATAATGTTCTTGTACTACGCATGAATCCACCTGCACTATCTTATTAGCTTTGCACTTATTCACACTATACCATACGTGAGCACACACTGAGCACAATTGAACACGAAAGAATTCTTCCTGTCGGGTGGTAATTCTTGTCTCACCACCACCAACCCCCCAAAGATGTATTGTGACCTCGCCAAGAATTGAACCTGGAACCCCCGTTACGGTTCCAGTATCAAGCTCATTATACTGTGCCAAAAACGAAGGCAAGCACCACCAGTACCTATCGTCATCAATTAATTTGAACATAAGTATCAATACGTATGCCAGAATTAGTCGTGGCAGAGGAGGCTATGGATCAAAGGTGTAGGAGAATCCTGCTTCGGAGTACCCTCTCAGAGACATGGAACAGATCGATATCCAGAGTAATATTGTTCAGCATAGCAGTAGCTCTTTCAACAGGCATAAAGCAGGTTGGTTCTGTATATTGGAATGTGAAACAATCTATGCTGACGCTGTCTTAGGTAATTATCGAGAACATATTGTTCATTTAGTCAAGATACAAACCGTTTTATTTTCAGGGACCTCGAACATAATATTTCGCCAGTCTGTGTACCTACACATGTCGCATTTCTTTGTACCATTTTCAACATTGAAATGTTTATTTCAAGTCGTCGTGGCCATCATTATAAAAATGCATAGAGATTTGGCCAAACTTACATATTTAATTGATTGAAAACGCTGACAGCTATTTGTGTTTAAATTCAAGTCTTGACAAAATTGATACACTGGACTTATCGTCTGGACTGACACAACAGATAAATAAACCATCTAGCATCCACGTTAAATATTCTTTTTATCTAAATGAACACAGTTATATTCGGGTGACATTGAAATCCAGGAAGTATCTCGCATAGTTTCTCAAGGGTAGAGGCGCGAGACTATCTCAATGAAAAACATTCCAAATAAAAACATAGAGTTAGATAAGAGCCGAAAATTCGGGGAATTATGAAACAACGCGGTATCTGCTAACATGTTACGACGTATTATGTCAAGAAGATATTAATTTCGCTTGTTTATGATTTTGCATAATTACTCATTTATCTTCATTATGTAGTTTAAATGACGTAATTTTCTTATTCGCATGTGTGTATATGGACAAATTATTTTAATGGGAATAATTAATTTTAATTTTTTTTAATTGTAGTAGGTGTGTGTACTGAAAATCAAACTTCGAAATTAGGGCACAAAGAAGTACCAATACTTAAGAACTACAATATAATACCGAAAAACACTTAATGTATGTACATATTGTATATTTTCTCAGTTATCCCGCGTCATAAAAACAGATGAAACATAAAACTAATTTTATTATCATTTCATTGAAGCAGTCTTGTTAAAAAAAATCAGCTGTTTTTTTTTTGAAGAAGTTGTAGAAAATAAACCAAATTAACTGTCAATAAGTTGCCTAAACGTGACATTAGTTTATAATTGATTTCCGAAACAAACGAAAATCAATTATAATTACACAATATATTATTATATACCTACTTCAATATATACGTACGCTTTCAAATCATTGTGTTTATTATTATCTCGAAATTGTTATTTACCTATATGTGAAAATTTTAATATATTTGTATGGTGAGCATCAAAATCAATACCAAATTTTTACATTTATCAAACATAATAATTTCGTTGTCTGTCTGTCCGTCCGTAACTTCGTATAATTTATTCAATGTATATAATTTAGTGCGAATTCTCGCATAAAAAAACAAATTAAACCGCTGGAAATGGAGCTTGAACCCCAGGCCAGCAAACCCGAACCGGCCGCTCTAGAGCATGCTGCTACCGCCGTCACTCCGTGGACCGCCAAAAAGATACTATAAATATACATGTGCTAGGGCTAAGCGAAGACGCGCACCAATGTTCCGTCTGTTTTGACGGATTACAGCTATATTATTTTTAATCGATCTGGTGGAACGTCACTGAAGAGGGAAACGCAATGCTGAGCGATGGCCAATACGCCAGTTCACGGGCAAGAGCAAGACAGTGCTTCCTCTCATTTTCCTTGGGTTAGGTTAGATTAGGGAAAATTTATTTCCGGTGCGTGCGTTGTATTTTTTTACGTTTTTTTTTCTATTTTCAATAACATGGAATTTTTAAGTATAAAATAATTACAATAAAAAAAATAATAGTTTAATATAATTAATAAAAATGTACTGTAAATATCAATATGTTTCAGAGCCCACTCCAGAGCTCAGGATACAATACTTATACTTAACTATACTTAGTACCTATACTTAACTACTAACAAATTAAAAATCAAAAATTATGTATGCGAAATGAAAAATAATTAAGAACCCGCTAACATGAAACAAATTTAAAAGACAACTATTTGTAAAAAGGACCTGATTATTTATAATATTCGATTTACTATTAAATTTTTTTTTATTTCCAAAATTTCTAATTTATCAAACTATAATTCTGTACAATTTGTATGGAAAATTTGTAAACCCTTATTAATATCAAAAGAATGATCCATAGTCAAAAGATGATTAGAAAATTCGGAATAACTATTGCTATTTAAACAAACCAAAATTTCTACACGTTTTTCCTATATAAAAAATAATCACAATCATTACACAACAATTTATATACACCAAATTTAAATGAAAATAATAATAATAATAATTAGTAAAAAATATATTTATGTGGTTCGAGGGTTCCGGGCTCAATTCGAGGTGAAGTCAATTACGTCACGTGATGGTGTATGGGTGTTTTGTGATGTGTTTTGCTTCAGCAACTGCGCGTCGTAGCCTAATGCATAATTAAAAAGTTTAAATAACGCGTTAAAATGAAAATCCAAATTTTTTTTTTTTTTAAAGAATTTAGGATATTACAAACATTTTGCATCGTAAAAATAAGCAATATTAAATGCATATATTGTTGACATTTCAATCTCAGTAGGAGAAGCGAAATATCATAACGAATTATAACTGCGGTACATGTTCAGAACAAAACAGTGAATTATTATGGCACAGTATTGACACTACTAAAATATTTTCTTAATGACACTTATGTATACGCCATTAGTCATTAGTCAATATGTAGCAATAATCAGCAGCTATTTATATTACACGAGAAAGTTGCTAAAACAAATAATAACTTAGTTATTAATATAACATAATTAGATATTTTGAACAACTCAGCCAGAAAGCAACTTCACGTGGATGTTTTGCTTTACAAATATTAAACATGCACGTCGACGAAATTTCTTTGGAAAATGTATTGATTACAATATTGCGTGCCTCGCTCGCTGACGACAAACTCATATCAGTCATAGAAAAAAATTCATTGCCAAAGAGCATCGGCCTTCTGCGGTGACCTTATCGGGATCTTCGTGGAGCGCTCACTCGTGCAGACGATATGAATCTTGTGGCACGTTCGCACAATCGGTTATATTCAGAGTCATGAGACTATTTCTCAAATATTTTTTTGGCGGCCCTCGTAGCGCAGTGGGTATGACACTGGCTTCCCACACAGAGGGTTCCGGGTTCGATTCCCGGTGAGGTCACAATGTTAATCCATGTGATTTACTCAAGCCTGGGTGTTTTGTAATGTAGTTCGCTTCTGTAATTGGGCCTCCTGGCCTGTTGAAGCGTAAAAATAAAAATTAAAAAAAATAAATAAAAAAAATACTATTTTTATTACGTTAACAGTATAATTGATCCTACATGCATATACAGTATTACTTACTCCCCGACTTTAGATAGCAGTGGCGTGCAGTGGGTATAAATTTAGGTTATGCTGTGACCGACTATACAGGGTTATTTGTAAAACATTAATAACCTCGCAAGACTATACTCCTGCCTTGATTATGAGTCGAAAATGTTCAAGCTATCATGACTTAATATCAATAGTTATGGAGATATGTGACATCAAAGTTTGCTTTGACTCGTATTAAAGGGAATGAATTTTTCATACTCGATATAAGTTACTGTAATGATAGTCCAACGTTTTACAAAAAGTAAGTCGAAAATATTGAAAAAAAAAATGCAAACTTTGATGTCGCATATCTCCTTAACTATTGATATTTAGGTCATAATAGCTTGAACATTTTCGACTCATAATCAAGGCAGGAGTATATTCCTGCGAGGTTATTAATGTTTTCCAAATAACCCTGTATACCTATTATAAAAATATACCTATAAGGGTATATATATTTAAAAATAAATTTAACTGTATATAATAAACTATTTTGAGTACAAAAATAACTGCACTATAAAAGAAGTATTGTTAACAATATTTCTTAAATAAATAAATATTTTATATAGGTTTAGCTAATACGGCAAAAAATTTCAATATATTTCTAAGACGATTTATATATAATTAAATCGGGAACAATACTAATTTCAGATATACGTTTCTTTTCACAAAAATCAAACATTTTATGATATCATTATGATGTTATGATATGACAGATGGTATCACAAAATAAGATGGTATTTACATTCACCATAGACAAGACAAATAGAATTTACACCGAAAGTTTTGGGTGGAATTTGTAAAAAATAACGTTTCTGCAATGACGTGCGCGTAGTTCTCACCTGGCGTAGGACCTTTCGAAGAAGTACGCTAAATTTACTTGTCTATTATACAAAACTCGCAGCATTAAAAATACACGGATTTTTTCTCGACTTGGCTATATCTATGGACAAATTCGTTGGGCGGGATAAATTGACATTGACATGGAGTTAGGTACACAAAAGTCGGAAATGAAACTTCTAGCCGTAGTACGAATTACGGCTAGAATTTTAAATTTGAAAAAAACAGATACGTCACGTTAAAAGGAAACGTCAGAAATAAAACTTCTAGCCGTAGGACGAATTACGGCTAGAATTTTAAATCAACTTTTTCTTAAGATAAGGATTATTAAATTAATATTTGTTTACCAGAATCTTTACTAATGCACAGATTTTTTGCTTATATGCGCTGCACGCCACTGATAGATAGATACTGTTGCGCGCGTATCGCAAAGCCACGAAATTGTACAAAAATAATATTTTCATATAAATTTTATATAAAAGCAGATTCGTGTAGTCATTTTAAATATGAAACATCGTTGATCGACACAATAAATAGTCCATACTTTTGACCACCAAATTTCATAGACGGATGAAAAAACACCATTTTCAGAGGTCAATAATAATACAAGCAGGTAAATCATGTTGAAAATTATTTTTTTTTTGTTTTTATTTTTTAGTCTAATTTCGGTGGGTTCTTTAGTAATTATTTATTGCCCGTTAGTGCTGACGAGTTAAACAAATTTTATGAAAATCTCCTTTTCTCCGTCAGCCTTATCACACAACATTGTCCTCGTCGCATGGCTACATAAAAAAATAATTCTCACCGCTGAAAGTGTGGTTATCACTTCAAAGTAATTAGTGATAATTAAACTTGACGACATAATTTGAGAAATATTGATATTTTGATATACCATATTGTCACGTGTCGTGGCTGTAAGAGGAATTAATGAAAACGCTGGGATTCAATACAGGATTTATTGAATACCGATTAATTAATTAAACTAATGTACAAAGTCGCTTAACACTATTAAATGTAACACTATTCCTTAAATTAAACTCTTTAACAAATTTATCACTCGTAAATAGACACTTTATATTCGCTTTGACACTTTATTCACTATTCACTAAAATATTTTATCCAATTTCCGCACTTATTAATTTCGCTACGTAAGATTTTTCCGGAATCTTCGCTGTCGAATTACCGCTCGCGGCTACCTTCGCTTTGTTATCTCCTGCCATCCGCGTTCAAACAACAACTGACTCCTCACTCTCATGTGTCGCATTTATATTGGCTAATGCAGTTATCCAGACGTTTCCAGTATTTACTAGCAAGTTCTCGTAAATTCTAGATATTCCTGAAAAGTTACAGACGTCCCTCGAAAGTTGGAGTTAATTCCAGATCCTTCGGTAATATTGTGCCAACTTCAAACAACTGTCACTTGACAGAAGTGCGTGTTTCTTTTTTTAGCCCCGTTACAGTATGAAGACAATGGTTCGTTTCAAAGTATTCAATTAGTGAACATAAAACGGACGTAAACTACGTACCTGCTCGGTCTATTTTTGAGTAGTTGGATAACGATCACATTTTATCTAATTTATACTAAATTAAAATTTGTAATGAACACACATAAGTATATATCATGTGTCGTCTTCGATTCTAAATTTGTTACTTTTAATATAAAAAAATCCTCCCCACTACGCGACCTTCCATCCTAAATAAGTTGAGAAAAATCTGTGTATAGGTTGGTTATTCATTAAACCCGATGATGAGACGGACTGCTCCTCTCGATACTATATGTATAGACTGTATAGTAGTAATAAATAAATAAATAAATAAATTAATAATCATGTTGAACCACATAGTCACTCCCATATCAATCAATAATATGACATCATAATACATTTTGTGGTGGTTTCAGAATAAATTAGAGTAGACTATACCCAACATTATTACAAGGACGCTTACTGATTATTTACATGAATTATTATATTGTATAGTGTTTTCTGACTACCGCGGAAAT
The DNA here is from genome assembly GCA_016648135.1 of Agrypnia vestita. Taxonomy (NCBI): domain Eukaryota; kingdom Metazoa; phylum Arthropoda; class Insecta; order Trichoptera; family Phryganeidae; genus Agrypnia; species Agrypnia vestita. Next base: position 94,857 of record JADDOH010000073.1, read on the forward strand.
AGAATATTCCAGCTTGATCGTCTGAACACAGCTTTACAGCAGACGTGACCTTGGAGATGATAAGTACTGTCTTTGAGTACGTGACTCCATGTAATGTGCTTTCATCACATAAAATCTCTTAAATTGTTTCTTTTATCGCCTCATTTTTTCCGCACATATACACATGCATGTACATAAATAAGATACTGAGAAATATGATATTGTTATACCAATTATCTTCCTCTTTTGCGTGGCCAATTGCCGAACGCTAGCGATGATGCTGGAGACGATTATTTCACTGGCGGCAGCTCGAAATAGTTGCACCGTGGATTTTCCGAACCCCCTACCTCGGCTAGGATGTCCTTCGCCTCTCAGGACCTCTTCTGCTCACAACTTTGCCTTGAATTATGAGATACAGGGTCTGATGTTTTTCTGAATGCCTCATCAAATGATAATTTGTGTTTTTATTGTTTTAAGGATTTTTGGGGGTTTGGTTGATGGTGGGTGTGTGATGTATCTCTGGAAAAGCCGCTTTTTAGGGTCACCACCCGTCCTGCCGGGAATTCTCCAAAGTCGTGAAATGTTTGATGATCTTATTCGCTCGATGAAACATTTTTATCCACGTTGAATTTGTTAATTAAAATAATTATCATTATATATTCTTCTTTAAGTATATTATTAATAATTAATATTATGCTTATAGAAGGAGATACGGGAGAGCACGTGGACTCCGACAAGAGTGGTAAGAATAGCGAAGAACGAGACACTTGCAGGCAGTAGATCTCCAGGGAGACCACCACCAACGATGGAGGGACAACTGGTAATCCATATTCTAGGAGCAAGAGTCGAGAAAAACAGGACTACCACATGAAGAAGAATATTATAATACAGTTTAATTATTTATATTATTTCAGCTCTATGAAAATCTAAGTAATTATACTATTGATGGATTTGGCGTTTACGTTGTAGAGATTATTCGTGATGATCATTAAATATTGTAAACCTTGTTACCTCTACGTGAATTAAATAATCTTTTATAAGTAGTGAAAAAATATTAAATCTTATTCAACTCGCATAGAGGTAACAAGGTTTATATTATTTTACGTAAAAAAATATTGTTGCTAATTAGAGTACACTCAAGTATTACGTAAGCAGAATTTTAGTAATTTTTAACCCCCCTCCCCCTTGTCAGCAAAAGTAAGCAAAGCTCTTACTCCCCCCTCCTATGCTTACGTAAACATTGGTACATATTTTTTGAAATCTGTTCAGATTCCAGAATTGTTATTAAGTCTAGAAATAAGGAATTTATAGACTTTATAGGAATTTAATGCATATTTAATATTTATTCAAACAAATTATTAGCTAGCTAACTAACTAACAAACTAACTAACTATCTTACCATCACGCCGTTTCCCCGTGGGGATAGGCAGAGTGAATATAGCGCCATTCTCTTCTGTCCTGACATACAACTCTCGCCTCATCCACATTCATACATTTTCGCATGCAATTATTAGCATCGTATTTGAATATTTTATTCTTAATATTTAAAAGATATTGATTTATTTTGTTCTATTAAAAAATTGAGTAAATTCAAATTAATCGTCCTAAGTCCATGACACTTGAATCCATGACTTGGATGACATTGGATGCTTGCTGCTCGATGTTGTGTGTCTGCTCACTTTTGTGATCTTTCGGGATATGGACATCATTCTCTTCGAGCCATTCAACATCTTGGTATTCGTCTAAAGTTTGTACTATGCACATCAATTCATTAGCAAGACGAGCAGCCACTCTTATAGGTCTCACTCTCGTTTCGGTGTGCGTGTTTATTTTTTTATGGATCTAATTAATGTGATGATTTAATGACTTCACAGAGGTATGATAAGGCCACACGTTTTACATGTTCGACTTGATGGTTTCCAAATTGTGCAAAAAAATCAGAAAAGTAATTAAATAACCTTCCTTTGGTGCTTGCGTAATACCTACTTGAATGATCTAGAATACGAGAAATTACGAATTTAAATATTCGGACTCTCGCCTTAGAAAAGTGTCCGCGGAAAGTTCGCCGCTCCTATTCTGGAATATTCTCCGCCGACAAACCTTTTACAATCGAACAAATAATTACGTTTCAAGGATTTCCCGTGGAACCGATAAACTTATTGATTCCGATAGCGGATACGCCGCCTGACGATACCGTGCGGCAGGTCGCTCCTAAAATACTCCACTTTTCACGGCCGACACCGCAAGGTTGCGCGTCTACACGCGAGCCGTCCGCGCGTTGATGTAACGCGGGCCGGACTCGGGCGTTACGCCGGCCGCACACCGGATGCGTTTTCGTACGAAATTCAGTAGTACGTATACGTACGAATACGCAAGTACATTCCTGACCTTCCACGTAGTATCGAACATGCACAATGGACACGATTTAGTAGTGTGTACACGCACGTATAGATGCGACGTCCGACACGATCCGGATTTGTTCGGAAATTTTTGCGATTTCGTACGATGGATATTGAAAATTTTGTCAATTTGACACATGACCACAAATGTTTGCGGGACCAAAATGATGCAACAACGTGACCATCAGCGCAGATCATGGCGGAGAATCTCTAAAGAACTAAAAAATACCTCTAAGTTAAATAATTTGGTTTAATGAAGGTGAGGTATAATTATGTAATTCGAACAAAAAAACTTTTGAATATCTCTCCGATGTTATGAGCTCTCGTTGCACTTCGATTCTCCCCAGCATTTGTGAATCTATTAGACAGATAGTCATGAAATTTGTCATTATTTAAGTCTGCCGTAATAGAGCTTTCCATAAGATACAGATTATTCATTTGGCACAAACGTCATTGGAGAAATGCGCAAAGTAACTGATCGTCACAACGCAAGACGCAATCAATGTGCGCGCTCCAATACGTACGAAAGTAGTCGTACGAATACGTACGTAATAATTCGTATCCAAAGTGCGGCTGGCCTTAGGCCGTCACTAATATTATCGGCGTTCCGGCACGAATCTAATTACTTTTCATAGCCTTATTCAGCACGTGCTGCTCAAAGCATTAAACACGCACTAAACGATCAGTAATAAATAAACTTCCGCGCTCACCGTGTGTGTTCACAGAACTGTGGAAACTTTGACACGTATGCGAAATAAGAATCTACAGGTGGAAAGGCAACTATTATAGGTCGACCACAATCAAAAGACCATTCATTCCTTATTATATCTTAAATATATATTATTTAGTTTAAAAAAGGTTACTTACTTACTAGAAAAACTTATTTTTTGTTCATTTTTTGCATCTTAACAACACACATATTTGTTGCGCACATTCTTTTAAATGCGGTCTAGCTATAGAACACGTATTTTTTTAATTAGCTCGATTTTAATATTACCTATATTTGCACGTCTACCGAGTAAATAGAAATAGAAATATTTTCGGTGTTGCATTTTCTTTTCTTTCTTTCAGTTTCAGGTACGGTTAGGCCTATTTTTTTAAATAGAAAAAAATAGACAGCTATAGTTCTCTATGATTCTAGGTAACGTACACGTAGCACGTCTCAATTTGAGATTAATCTAGTCCTACCGATCTTAGGCAGTGATTTAAGAGTTTATCTCGAGATCAAAAGTTGTACAAGTATACGGGGTACTGAGATTTACTTACGACTAAATCTCAGAGACTTAGCTATAGCTATCCCATCCTGTAGACGACATGAACCACAACACTAGTGATTGTCACACATGTCATAATATATATTTTGCAATTAACGGGGTTTATAATTATATAATTTATAAGTATTATAAATAATTACTACTTGAGCCAATTGAGAAAAGCTAATTATTTGAATTACTACATCAGGATATTGACGTAATTCTTTAAGTGAATATACCTAAGAACTGGTCAGGTTTTTTTCAGTTAACGAAATACAAAACGTTCACCCGAAGAGTTCATCGGTCCCGACTTTGCAGATGGGCAGTGGCCTTGTAGAGCATTTAATATGTATATTCGGGTACGCAGTAGGTACTGCCATTGTATGCTTGAATAAAGTATCACATTATACATTATTGTATCTGCGCACTGTCACGCAGTAGTCAGTCGCGAACAGTGTTATATTGGAAAAATATTCTTTATCAGTCTCGAAACATCGATTGTCGATCGAGACACCTCATAACCCGTCACATATTTCAAAATAATTTAAAAATTCTAACGAACAAATTTTTTACCAACGGTTTAATGGAAATTTATCATAATTAAACTTTCAAACATGTGACGCTTAAACGAGTCGCGAAGCTATTCGTCAACACTTTGTCGCTAAGCTATGGTTAAGAAAATACGTTTATGAAAAAGATTTTTTAATATGTATATTAACATTAAAAAACGATTTTGAAAATCACGATTTTAAACTCCCGCTAAAACGCTTATTTTCGCAAGTGACGTTAGGCATGTCTTTTTATGTCATTTGACGTATAACACTTACTAGAAAATTCGCGTATTTAGGGCCGGTTGTTTCAAGTTGGATCAAAGTAAGCGGTCGATCAAAGCATAGATTTTTACGAAAACGGATCGTCTGATTGGTGGAGAACGTAAAAATCTATGCTTTAAAAGAACGCTTACTTTGATCGAACTTGAAACAACCGGGCCTTAGACGTTCATTCGTTTTTTAACAAAACAAGCCGGCTTTTTTGTATAGTGTGTCCATAATATCAGGGAAAAAGTTTTGTAGATATTATATGGTACCCAAATGTAGAAATTTATTCCTGAAAACTGAAAAATGAATCATAAAAATAAAGCATTAATTTTGGGTTTTTAGTTACCGGATTTTCCATGTGAAATTCTATCTTCCATTATCTAAAATGTGTTATTAGATAGTTATTTTATTAAAATAGGTCATAAACATGGCAAATTCTATATAAAAAACATACAAACACTAGTTAAAACAAAGCGAAGATGAGGGGTTACCACAGAAATGAAACAAATTACAGCTTTATCTGTAATTTTTTACTAAAAACAAAGTCACGACCAATCACATCGCGTTTTATTTGAATGATATTTTTTAAGATTTTTATTAGAAAAACTATGAATGAAAACATTGTCCCACACCATCCATACTGAGTTACAAAATATAATTTATTTTTCTGAATCTATTTCATATATTTTCATAGATATCTGTATAATGTGAAATTACCCTATTGCGTCAATGAATGTATTTATTTCACGTCTCGGGTTTTTATATTAAAATAACCAAATAAAACTTACTTAAATATTTAAGAACCTTACCTAACAGCTTTTCAAAGTAGATTCTTTTAAAATGATCAATACTATTGGCTATACAACCCCAGGCCGCACAAAAACCCTTAAGATTTCTCATCCATTGATCTCTGCTATATACCGATTATCTACAATCATAGATTTCTAAGTTACTTAAGGACATTGTAACTCCGCCTCAAATTTGGCTTTCCCGTGCTCCCGCGCCCTTTTGGTATTACGTTCAGCAAAGACTTCAATATTGCCGGGCACATGGGGGCCATTATTACGTAAGCACCAAAGGGGGGTGGGGGGATTATTGCTTTCTTATTTTTGATGACATGGGGGACGGGGGGGGTCTGGATGGTGATTACGTCAGCAGTATTTATTTAATTAGTATTTCTGATTTTTTTGCAAAATTTTAAAAATATCAAGTCGAACATGTAAAACGCGCTATCTTTATCATACCTAAGTCAAGTCATTAGATCGTCTAATCGAGGAGATCCATAAAAAAATAAACACGCACACCGAAATGAGAGTTAGACCTATAAGAGTGGCTGCTCGCCTTGCTAATGAATTGATGTGCATAGTACAAGCTTTAGACGAATACCGAGATGTTGAATGGCTCCAAGAGAACGATGTCAATATCCCGAAAGAACACAAAAGTGAGCAGACATACAAGATCGAGCAGTAAGCATCCAATGTCATCCAAGTTATGGATTCAAGTGTCGTGGACTATGGACGATTAACTTGAATTAACTCAATTTTTTAATAGAACAAAATAAATTGATATTAGGTCCTTACATATGAAATTGGCGTTTAGTATGGGAGGAACATAAAGCCGATTTTTTTTTATTATAATATATTTATTTAATCAAAGTATGTACCATTGCTATCTATGCACTTTTGCCATCTCATAGGTAGTTCATCGATCCCTTTACTAAAAAAACCATTCGGACGGGAATCAATAAAATCTTTGAAGGCGGTTTGGACTGCCCCATCGGAGTTGAATTTTTTCCTTTGCAAGAAGTTATCCAAATTTCGAAAAAAATGGTAATCTGTTGGGGCAAGGTCCGGAGAGTACGGTGGATGTCTTAGACATTCCAATTGAAGCTCCTCTAATTTGGTAGCCGTCTGTTGTGCAGTGTGTGGTCTAGCGTTATCATGAAGCAGCAGTGGCCTAGAGCGATTAACCAGCCTCGGTTGTTTAGCAGCTAGCTTTTCTATCATGGTTTGCAGTTGCTGACAATAGACATCTGCCGTAATCGTCTGGCCAGATTTAAGAAAGCTGTAGTGAACGACACCAGCACTAGTCCACCAAACGCTCACAAGTAACTTTTTTGGAGTAAATTTTCGCTTGGGGCATGGTTTGGCTGGTTCGGCAGGGTTCAGCCATTGCGATGAGCGCTTCCGATTATCGTACAGGATCCACTTTTCATCACAGGTAATGATTCGATTTAAAATCCTTTCATTATTGTGCCGGTTGAGTAATGCAACGCAGCAGTCAACGCGCGTTTGTTGATTTGCTTCACTCAATTCGGAGGTACCCACCTTTCAAGCTTTTTCACCTTACCAATTTGCTTCAAGTGGATTAAAACAGTTTTATCACTAACACCGCAGCCTGCAGCTAACTCGGATGTGGTTTGCGATGGATCCGCTTCCACAATAGCTTTCAATTCTTCATTATCAACTTTGGTCTCCGGCCGTCCACGGGGCTTGTTTTGCAGGTCGAAATTTCCAGAACGAAAACGTTGGAACCAAAAACGCACTGTGTTTTCTTTTGCGGCACCGTCGCCATACACATCATTAATCCTTCGAGCCGTTTCTGCAGCACTGGTGCCACGGTGGAACTCGTACTCGTAAATAACGCGATATTTCAAGTTTTTCATTTTGTAAAAAGAGTGACGCAAAGAAAAAAACAATTAAGGAAAAAACAAATGAATTATAATTTTCAAAACACAAATACATGAGTAAATAGGTGTATAAATTTGGATTTGGAATTCCTAACCAAAGAGAAGATATTTGAGATCAAATTCGCCAGTACGGCAAAACGCCAATTTCATATGTAAGGACCTAATATCTTTTATATATTAAGAATATAATATTTAAATACGATGCTAATAATTTGCTTGAATAAATATTATATGTGCATTAAATTCCTTTATAGTCTATAATTCCTTACGGCTGCTCATGAATAACAATAAAGAAATCTGAACAGATTTCAAAAAATATATACCAATGTTTACGTAAACATAGGGTTTAAAATAACTAAAATTCTGCTTACGAAATACTTGAATGGCCCCATGTCTGATTGATTAAAATAATGTTATCTTTAACTGCTGTAAGTATGTAATGAATTATACTTGAGCATCCGTATTACGTCCACAAACTGATGCTAGTGACATGTTTCCGGTTGCTACATGCTACGCCGTGTTTCTTGACCTAATTTGAAAGCCACCCCGCGTATTAGGATTTTGTAAAGTATGGCTACCGGGTGAGATTATAAAAAAAGGTTCAATTAATATAATTGAATCGATACATTTTGGACGGCACAGATGACATAACCTCTTTATATCGTGTCCATGTATTGTGACCATGCATACGTGCCAAGGTTGGTCCGTATCAAGCGCCGTCTGGATGGGGACCTTGAGCATCAAATCGCCTGGTAACAAAAATATTTTGCGAGTATTATGTCCATACATCCGACGCCACACAGATAGTGACGTAAGCGGCGACCGCAAACAATCCGACCTCCAGTTTCGAGTCCGGAGGGATAGACAGTGGGAATGTGATCGCAGAACTACATTGAGAATTCGATATAATATAGAGTACTAGCTGTGCCCGCGCGGCTTCGCACGCGTAGATTTTTAGAACACTGTTTGGATCGTCATAGAATTTTCGCGAACCTTCTAGAACATTCTCCTTCCAGAACTTTCAAGAAATTCGAATGTACAGGAACCTTCTAGACACACCGACACATTCCGCCACTCAGTTTACAACCTTATAGAACTTTCGGAAAATTTCTAGAACCTTCTCCTTCCAGAACTTTCTAGAGGAGGTTTTTCCGGAACCTTCTAGACTCACCGACACAGTCGGCGCGCCTATTTTGAAACAATCTGAAGCATTTGCGGCCTTCCCATAACAAAACAATGTGCTAGTAAGCACATTTTCGTCACCCACTCACCCACTCCCACCCACGCACAGCCACCCCCACCAAACTCGCATATTTACGATGTGACACCAAGGGCTATCCACCACCATAACCACTGGTGGGTGGTTTTGGATGGTTGTGGAGAAAACTTGGCGGGTTGGGAAACACGGGTTTCTTTATATATATATATATATGGCTTCGATCGATCATTCCTACATGTTTAAAAACGTTAGAATTCTTATTTATTTTATATACCTCATCATCATCATCATTTTCATCTCTTTGTCCTTTGTAGGGTCGGGGGCTTAAAGACTCTACAAGATACTTCCATATTCCCCTGTCTTGCGCTGATCTGCGTGAGTCAACCGGTCTAGAATCTAGACCTTTTCTGTTTTCATACACATTTTTTTGATGCTTCTCCCAGCTTAATCTGGGGCGACCCACCGGCCGTTTTCCCTTCGGGGTTGCCAAGAGGATTCTTCTTGGTATCGTTCCTCCGGCATTCTTAGCACATATCCAAGCCACCTCATTTGTGATTTTACTATGTGCAGGAGTTGGGGCTCCTTGCCGAATGTCAGCCTTGTGTCAGCACTTCTCACTCTTTCCATCAGTGTGACTCCCGCTACCCCCCTCAGGCAACCTATATCCTTGCTCTCACTCTCTCCGTCAGGAACCAAATTTGATTGCCATATTTTAGGGTGGGCCTGTACACAAATTTGAAAACAGTCAATTTTGTCTATACATCTATACCTACATTTAAATGTTACTCTACTCAATAGACAAATAAAGTGAGGATGGTAAATAAAATATTAAAGGCGATTATTGGTGGCAAGAACTGGCATGTCACTGTGACCAAATATTGCAAGATGGTTTTGTTAAAGCTTGACAGTCGAAGGGCGAGCTCGAGATGACGAATGAAGCTAGAGAAAAGTGGCTATAAATATTTTCTGTTTACCCGTACAGGGAAACGACGTAATGGTAGGTCAGATAGTAGACGGAATGAACCCTTTTCATATTTGGTACATTATCAAACACAATATATTAAAATATAAAGCAGCTGGTAGTAAAATTTAATGATATTTTTAATGTTTTTTCTCTTGAGTTTTATCTCATTTTCTTTTAATTCCAGGATGATAAAGCAAGCATTATAAGTATACTAACTACCCTCCTCCCCCTTTCCAATTCGTTCCCTACTATCTACACAAACTATTGACAAAAAAATTAGAGGAAATGAAAGAATGACACTATAAATTATGAAGTAGATTGTGTTAAGGAGAAGCACTCAAACATTGATAATAATTAATAATGTCTATTTTTAAGATTGGAGGTCAAAAAACATATAAATAGAATTGTTTCTAGTGGCAGTCAAATGACTTGTGGACTGGGGCAAAAGTAATTCGACCATTAATAACAAGCCCGTGATATAACATCTATATATTAATTACGCTAAAAATGATGATGTTGTTGTTAGTGGATGATTTCTGTTCCCAGTTAAAAAAAACATTTTAGAGTACCTACATTAAAAAGATTGATTTTTTTGAGTTTTACAGATCAATCTTTAAAAATACATTTAGATATAATTTAATATATAGAAATATTATATGCGTTATTTAATAATGAAGATGATATTTATTAATTAAAAATAACGAAATACCACAATTTCTTCAATCAATTCTATTTTTACTCCTGGCAAGTCATATCGAAATTGAATTTTGACATATCGGCCGTTTGACAGTTTCGTATTGGTGAAACGGTGTTTAGATACATCTTTATATTATGCACCTAGATTAATCTTAATATCGTGAATATTAATTTTGAGGTTACATCTTTACCTAAATTGTGAGGTTAAACACACAAACGCTACCTGTCCTAAATTGTGAGGTTAAAACACATGCGCTACTTCATGCGTAGGACTTACTGTTTCTAGGTTAAGTTTTTGCATCTTTTGATGTCCAAAATTTCAGTTATATACCACTGATTGTTAAATGTATGATTATCGGCCGTATCTATCTGTTTATTTATATAAATAAAACATCGTTTCTAATTTTTCTGTCTTTCAAACACTTATAAAGAATTACATTAAAGTGATGTGTAGACCTCTTTCCACTTAAGAAAATCACTTGAAATGGTCGCAAAACGCCACCGTAACTGCACGCAGGGCCTAGCAGTAGGCAATTGACGATAGCCAATTTTAATTGTCGCCCAGCGGCTCATACAGCCGCCCGCAGGGCCTAGCAGCAAGCAAGCGAATAACTGCTAGTTATTTCATTATTTTCGATGTTGTTGTGTTCCTGGGTCATTGCGCCCTATGCCCGATATCATCAGCACCTTTTTATTTTAGTAACGTCGATTTTTATGTAATCATTTCGCAACGTCATAACGATGTAATCTGATTTTTACGTAACCCACGAAAAACGATAAAAGCCTTAAGCGTATCACCTCCGAGGTGTTTTCGCAGTTCTCAGACTTGTTATCAGTGAATAATGAAAATTCCTGCGATGACGCGCCACGCGGCGCGACCTTAGCGTGAGGACTGTAATGAGTTCGTTGGCAATGAATTCCAGTTCACCGAGTGGACGAGGTGGTTCCTCCTTCCTCGTCATCATTGCTGACGAGGTTCAGCCTCGCGCGCCGTGCTCGCACTGCGCGCAGACTTCTCGGCAGGGTCGGCACGAGGACATCCGCCATCCGGCGTTATCCGCCGAACCGACTGGAAATCAACGAGGAAAGCGATAAGTTAAATAAAATACCATTTGCAAAAAATGTAATTTGACATTTTAATTTATTTATTGATTTAATATTCACGGAAGACCAGCAGCATAACAAAGAAGCGTAGAAAACATTAATATAATATATAGGATAGATCTCCACTTTTAGAAATATGTTAATAATGATAAATATGTTTTGAAATAAACTTAGGCATGTTAAGAACAAGAAAGAATAAAAATTTAAACAAAAGAAAAAGAGACTTAATTATTAGCAAAAAAATGTAGGCATGTTAAGAATAATACAACAAGAATAAAAACATTTAAACAAGAGAAAAAGAGACAGAAAAACTTGGGCATTTTAAAAATAATATAATAAAAAAGAATAAAAAAATTTAAACAAAAGAAAAAAAGACTTAATTAGTAAGCAGAAAAAAATTCTGCACTCAAAATATTTCTTAATCTTGTGTGGCTGCACTCGAACAACTCAATCCAAAAATATTAATACACAACAATAAAATAACTTATATAAAAAAAACGAGCGAGCCTTACAGTAGTCGCATATGATGTGTAGCATTTGACATCTCAAAATTAAAATATCAATTAAGCAGCGACAGAAATTAACCTCAAATTTAAAAAAAAAAAAAGGCTAAATACGGAAATATTTATTCGAATAATTATTCTTTATTACTTACATATATATTGCATTTTTCATGTATATATATATATATATATAAAATACATTGAGTAGCTTGTTGGTCTTGTGGTTAGGACTCTCGCCTCGTGATCCAAAGGTCGCGGGTTCGAACCTCACCCCAGACCAGCAAGTTAGTCCTATTTTCATAGCACAAGCGTTTAGCTTAGTTTGAAAATAGTAAGAATATTAATGTGACACGTATTCCGTGTTCGCATCTCTATTTAATTTATTATATATATATATATATACATATATAAATATTCTATACTATAATTTATCAATATAACACGTCTGATGATCATTGAATTGATGAAAAACTTTCACTTTGCTACCTCTACGTGAGTTTAATAATATTTTTTATATTTTACCACTTAAATTTCGAGAGTAACAGAATTTCTCGGACGGGTGAAGTATTAAACTACTAAGTAAGTATTAGACTACTTTTAAATATGGAATTGTTTCATTGGTTAGGTTCAAATACTATAATTAATCGGCTAGGTAATCTGAATGAGTTGAAGTTACTGGTGTAAGTGAGGTTGTAACGGGAATATTGAGAGAAGAGGAAACTAGTTAAAATCAAGTGAAATTATTAGTTACTTTAATTAGTAGAGGTAACAAATTCAATGTTTTTCATCTAATTTAATGATCATCATGAATAATCTCAACAATGTTAACGCCAAATCCATTAATAATATAACAAGTCTGTTTTTTCGTCAAGGTAGCGTAAAAGTATTTTTGTACAAGTATAGTCCCAGCTCTGGAGACATCGGTCCGTATAATGAACACCCGAAATAATATAATTTCGTTTGACGTCGTATCTGACGCGGTGATTATTTATTTATCTATGTTAATAAATAATTTAGAGCAGGTGGTGTTTACATTTACTTATCATCAAAATATCGTTTCGTTATTTATTATTCATCAACCTAATAGCAACGAGGGCCAAGCGACGGGTCCAAACCAAACTAATTATTACTGTTACTAATTATTACTATAATTAAACCAGGAAAGAAACTAGGAAACTTAATTAGAGTAGCTTGTCGGTCGTGTGGTTAGGACTCTCGCCTCGTGATCCAAAGGTTCGGGGTTCATTCCAGACCAGCAAGCTTAATTTGAAACAGTAAGAATATTTATGTTACACGTATACCGTGTTCGCATCTCTGTTTAAAAAAATATATAAATAAATGTATTTAACTTAATTTTGAATATAATTTTGGCGTAGACGATACAACGATAAGATAAGCAGGTTAAAATAGAAAGACTTCGGTGGTGGGTTATGTGGAGAGGATGACCGAAGATCATATCAGAGCACAAGACCAGCAGGGCGCAGGAGTCTGGGAAGGTCAAAGCTAAGATGAAGTAGAGACATCTTAAAGAAAATATATGTTTTAGAAATCCAAGACTATAGAGAAGGACGTGCGGTAGAGACGAGCGGAGGAAAATTCTGGAGGAGGCCAAGACTCATCAGGGCAATACAAAGACAAGCGTTTATTTATTTATTTATTGAAATTAACGGACATAGTCCAAAAAATATAATACGTACCATTTATTCAACTTCTTCTCCTTGTCCTAGTAGGGTCGGGGGCCCAAAGACTCGACGAGGTTCTTCCATGATCCCCTGTCTTGCGCTGCTTCTGCTCGAGTAAACCAGTCCAGACCCATTCTGTTTTCAAATACATTTTTTGTTGTTTCTCCCAGCTTAACATGGGTCGACCCACCGGCCGTCTTCCCTCTGGGGTTGCCAAGAGGATTCTTCTTGGTAATTTTTTCTTCTGGCATTCTGAGCACATGTAAAGCGCGCGAATTAAGGGTATTTAACGATTTACTTGCCATAAATCTTAAAAACCAGAGGAATTGGCACAGTGTAACATGCACAAAGAGATGGTGAAAATCGGCACATGGAATGTTACGAGTTTAACCGGGAAAGATACATTACATGAACAACATTAAATACTTCAGAATGAAAGTTATAGCAATTAAAAACAAAAGCAAGGACAAATGAAAAGTACTAACAAAATGGATACAAGATCTGGACTATCCAATCAGAGATTGTTTAAATCAAGACATACTTACACCGAAGAAGTCCAGATCCTGTCTTGAGTTTATAAGACGACATAACCGTGACTAGGGAGCATGGAATCCATAATAGGTCCTATGATGGCTAGGGAACAACAGTTCATTATTTCTGAGTCTACGGGAAGGGATATTGAATTTTATTTGGCCCAGTAACGAAGGTATATCAGTGTGGCCATTTAGTATTTTGAATATGGTGATTTAGTCAGTGTTTTTTCTACGTATTTGGAGGTTATAATTTTTTTTAATTGACTCAATATCCCTGTACTTGTAGTCTCCTCTATCCAAGCCCATCATTCATGCAACTTTTCTTAAGAAACGATGTTGCACGGATTCGATGTGACTTATTTGGTTTGTATAGAAGGGAGACCCAATCTCAGAGGCATATTCTAAAGTAGGCCGGACAAGTGAACAGTAAAGACTTCTTCTTCAAATGTAGCAAATTTATTTTGTGGTAACATAATTATAATTAATATAAATTAACTTTGTTTAAACCACTTATTTATTGAAAAAAATCAACATGTTTCAAAGCCAATGGCTTCTTCATCAGGAAAACAAAAAAAATATTTAAAAATCGAAGTATAGATCAAAACTTATATATGGAAAATAATAATATAAAGTACCTAATTAATATGAAAATAAATTTAAAAGATAACTATTTGCAAAAAGGACCTGATTATTTATAATATTCAATTTACTATTTACACTCTTTCTTATTTCCAAAATTTCTAATTTATCAAATTGTGATTCTGTATAATTTGTATGTAAAATTTGTAAACCCTTATTAATATCAAAAGAATGACCCGTAGCCAAAAGATGGTTAGAAAATTCAGAATAATTATTACTATTTAAACACCTTATTAATTGAACAGTAAAGAGTTTAGATAGTGTAAATATTTGTGAAATCAGAAGACATTCTGTTGACAAAACATAAGGCCTCGGGTACGATACGAGCGGCAAGCGGCAGAGCGTCAGAGCGTCAATGCGCCCGAGTAGTAAGGGTTACATTGACGGCACAGTACTGAGGTTAGTCATATCGTGGCCGGCTTCCTTCATTACTCGGGTGTCTTGCCGCTCGTATCGTACCCGAGGCCTAAGATTTAAATGATTTATTTACTACACAATCTATTTGTTCATTAAATGTAAGTTCATATACCAGAATACCTCCGAGGTCCTTGATAGACTTGACTACATCCAATTTTATATTTTCTATTTTATAGTCAAAGGAAATTGGCGTTTTTGATCTATAAAATGACATTATTTACTTGAACACTGTTGGGACAGGATTAATACATCTCAGCATCTGAAATCGAAATACAATCTTTTATCTAATCGTGACCTTCTACTCTGTCCAGCTGACAGAGCTTCTCTATCCATCCCCATTCATAATACTGAATTCTTCAGCTCCTTATTCCAAGTGCAGTCGGCTAGCTGTGGAATCATTACGCACAGACATCATCACAGACCATAACTATCTTCAAAAGCAGACTAAAGCAATTTTACCTTTCCCAAAACCTATTTTGAGTCTTTCTTGTCCCCATCCATCTCCTACTCGTCCCGTTGCCATGGCGATAGTTTTGTCTTTGTAACATTGCATACCGGAAATACCTATATTGTAATTGTTCAACTAAATTGTATGGATGTTTGGAATAAATTTCCAATTGGCAATTAGCCCGCCATTATAATAAAATGTATACAAAAAAAATAATACATAAAAATAGAGCAAAGATAAAAAAATTGAAAGAGCGTGTACTAATGTATGCGCGGTAGAAGTTGCTTCTTTGGCATCATTATGATAATTGATATAAACGTATTGGTTAAAATTGTATTTTAATACAATAATACGGTATCTAGGGAGGGATAAGTATAATTGGCAACATTTTAATGTAGTTAAATTATTAATACTTGTTTTTGAAATGGTACAACTATTGGTTTGTGATAGTTAAAATATGAGATAAATATCTTCGAATCGACGATTAGAAGACATTCATCGCCGCAGAACCGCAGACATACGTATAATGCGATGAATCAAAAAATGTGTGAATTTTCAAAAAAGTGCCCACCCACTTTTATGTTTTTTCGGTTTCGTATTCAAACGTTTCGAAACTGTACAACGACTGAATGAATGTGTTTTTTATTTTGAAAACTAATATCTGACAATTACCTCGTTTTAAATCCTAATACACATCTAAAATCATAATTAAATAAATAGTTTTAATTTTTTCAATTGAATAACCAATCATTCGTCAGCTTTTGAATTGAGCATCTTTATGATTGGTACTCGATTCAGGATGGTCTATAATACCTTATTTTTAATACTGGAACACTAATTGTAAGTGAATAAATGTTTGATATTTCGTGGTCTCGCATTCCCGCTACACGCTACTTCCCGCTGCACATGCGTAACTTTCATTACAATAAAAAAATTACCCTGAACCGCCAAAAAAGATTACTTAATACTTAACTATTTACATGACAACGAACCCAATTCTCAATCTTTTTGCCCTAATAACCTCACAAATGTACGGTCCAGTCCAGAACTAAAGCCTTCAATTCAGAGATAAACATTGTTTAAGTGTTGGCAAAAATAAAATACGTAATTGTAATAATAATAATAATAAGTAATTGTAATATTAACTTTCCGTCTAATAATACGAGTGTGTTATTTTCCGTACACCGATATACCGACGTATTAATTTGTCGCCAACATTTGGCAAACAAAATGTCCGCATAACTGCCGGCGCATGGCACATGTGTTCGCCCACGCGCTGAAATCTAATTCCTAATGCCATCAACTGTTCGCTCTTGTCCGAGGACTCATCTTCGTCTACGGCTTTAATTAAATTCGTGATTAAGTCGCGGGTCGCGACATTTAGGAATGTGTGGTCCAGATGGGAAGCTGAACAGCTTACCGACATCTTCGCGGATTTATTCAGCGCATAGCCATCATCACGGGTTGACTATTTTAAGACTGTTTTTTTTTATATTAAACCAAATGTTTCATCTGGTATGAGGGATGCGGGATTGTAGGAAAGAAGATACAACCTGACTCGTGCACATGAGAGCGGAAAGCATAATCAATTAATTTTTATTAAAATGAGTGTTAACATGAACCAATTTTTCTTTTGTACACATTTACTATTGGTGCATCTGCACAATTGCTAAGTCGGTCAAGTTCTTCCAATAATGGAGAAAGGCGAAGTCAGGACATAGTATCAGATGTGATGACTCCAAAGCGAGGTAAGGTCTGTAAGAGTACATACGGAAGAGCTTAGCTCAGATAGAGAGAGCTCGAAAACATTTCAGTCATGGATCTAAATACAACAAATTTGTTCACAGGCTTTGGATGCATCTTAACTAAACCACCTACCACCATAAACTTGAATTGCTTTTTCAATGAAAGTATATAGTTAGATGATAGAAAGACAGATTTGAGAAATTCCGGGTGAACAGAATACGTGTCGTATCAAAATTATTTTCAAGCTAAACAAAACAGGCGCTTACGCCCGTGCTATGAAAAACAGGTCTTTCTTCCTGGTCTGGAATGAGACTCGACTCGCGACCACTGGATTACTAGGCAAGTATCTCAACCACTAGATCAACATGCTACTACTACTACTACTTCTATAATAGTATAACTGTTTCAAGATGATATTTGTAAATTCGCACAATGGAGAAATGGCCTATTTTATGCGTCAACAATCGACGCACATGCATGAGAGGTTGTATGAAACTGTTCATGGTTTGTCAAAACAGAAGAGAAAGGAGTTGTGTTCTTTCTGTCCATCTGTGATAGTTTAAAAGAACTTTATGGTACATTACCACCAATTTTCATTGAAGTAGGAATAATTCACTGATGGTGATTATCACCAGCCATAGCCATTGGCACTGCTGTGAAGTACGGAGGCCTCCTAAGAGGTAGTGATATAACCTGGGCAGTCCGGGTCCCAGGGAGTCCTGAATCGCTTAGCACATTCAACAATTGCACCAATTACAATTTCGGTTTAAAAATTTGAGTGACCAATAATGAGTACCTACATTTATTTTAATTTTAAATATAAAATAATTTCGTGGTACCATCGAGCATTTTAATTAATACTAGTGAAAGCTTTCTTATTACTTTAAAGTATGTTTAATATTTATAAAAAGTTAAAGGGGGTGTGTTGTGATAGCGGAATATAAAACCTATAAAATCTTTAGTTAAATAAAAAAACTATAAAATTAATTAATTTTTTGCAGCGAACGCTCCATTTTACTTACAGAAGCGAAAATAATGCCACAGCTGTTATTAGAAATCAGAACTATCTTAATTATTAACGATAATAAAGCGCTAGGGGAGTCATATATGATTTTAGATTTTAAAGTTTTTGCAAAACCCGCGTATTTAATTTCAGTACGACAGAAAATCAGAGCATTTCCTACAGATCTGGGTACTTAGTATACTAAAATACACGTATTTGTACGTCATTGACATTAAAATTAATAGATGATGTTGATATTTTTAAATGTTATTAAGAAACACGGTCAGTTCATTAAAAAAGTGGCATTGCTGATTTGTCACTTTGTTTAAAGTCATTCACTACACACGGAAGGATAGTATAGTTTGGTTTACTTTTGTGGTGACCTTAGGAATCGGGAATTTGTTTACGGTCGGGCTTAATAAAAACACAATTATAATATATAGCAAATATTCAATTAGCGAAATTGAGGTCAGTTGTTTTCTAACTCCTACTAAAAACAAGATTTGATGAATTGTAACAATCTGGTCTTCCTCTCAGGGTACAGCGTAATGTACAGGTCGATTTTTTAATCACGGCACTATCGGTCACTGACGATTGTGAAGCATCTGTTGCTGGTATTATAATTATTTATTTTATTGTTAAAATATTGCAGCTACTGTACTGCAAATTTTTTGCTTGCTGGCGAATTCTGCAAATAATGGCTCACTGAAGGAAGCCGTTAGGAATGCTGATGATTGGCGCTATAGTCGCCGAGTATATCTGACCTATCTGGCCGACGTTTAGGATTGCAGGGTCCAACATCAGGCCTGATGCGACTACACACAAGATTCTGAACGGCCGTGAAAACCCGAGAACATTTTTAGTCTGCGAGTTCAAATACGTTTATTTAGCCGAGATGGTGCCATCAAAACGAGGATAATTTTTTTGTTTGAAGTTCATCTCGGCGAGACGAGACTGGTTCGCTCTGACCTCAGCTCGGAATTGTTATTACGTTAACACTTATTTCATTCCAGACTAAACAATGACAGGAATGAAATAACGACGATAATTCGGATGGTTGTCCTTGTCGGGTATTAGTACAGCCGAGCGAATAGTCACCGCTGTAACATTGACTCACTCCAGTTTAATGCAAATCGCTTCCTAGAAGTGACTCACGACTCGCGACTTTAATGTAACTCAAAACAGTCATATTTATAGTAGTAAAATTTTGCGGTTCGATTTACATATTGTGTTGAAGGCAATAGAAATAGAGGGCGTCCGCGAAAGACCTGGCACGATCAGATACAACAAATGTTTGAGGACGGCCCCGTTGAAAGCCGCAACAACCGTAGAACTTGCATGAGAAGATGTATGAATGTGGCCGAAGCAAAAGCGGTGTGCCAGGATAGAAGAGTGTGGCGTTCAATCCTCTCTGCCTACCCCTGCGGGGAAACGGCGCGATGGTTAGTTAGTTAGTTAGATTCACATATTAAATATTTGCACTTAAAATAACTTAATTTTAACCCACATTGGTTTTAAATCTCAATGTGCGCGGAAGCGAATTTTTTTTTAAATCTTACGTCATCGTAGTACGTTTGTATAATAAGATCATTTGTTTCAATACCGATGTCACCCTTATTTTCATTCAGGTATTGTGCGGAATAAATGTGTAATTACCTGAAGGCGTGGCTGAAGACTACCCTTCGATCCTTTGATTAGCTGTGCGTCTCGTCATCGCATAGTCGCGACAACAAGTTAAAATATATCTCGTATTGTCGTTTGTGTGTAAATGACAGCTATGCATTGAGAAAAATAAAATTAAACTATTAAAATTATAAAAATAAAAACTCTTATTTAAGTTACAAGAGCAATATTTTTTGGATATTGCTGCCTTTGCTTTTACACCCCATATACATGGTGTACCAGAGCTAGCAGTAGAAACTTTAGGTTCCTGTCTATGTTACGCGTCTACAATGTTCAAACAACCATGGCCTAATATCAATAGTTATGGAGATACGCAATATAAAAGTTTGCAGTTTTTTCAATATTTCTTACATATTTTTTGCAAAAAGTTGAACTATCATTACAGTAACTTATTTAGATTATAAAAAATTCATTCGCTTAAATATAAGTCCAATAAAATAATAAAAACCTAGCAAAAATTGAAAAAAAAAAATTTTACAGGGTTTTTATCATTTTATTTCAGTTGTATTGAAGCAAATGAATTTTTCATAATCTATATAAGTTACTGTAATGATAGTTCAACTTTTTGCAAAAACTAAGTCAGAAATATTGAAAAAAAAATGCAAAATTTGACATCCATAACTATTGATATTAGGTCATGGGTGCTTGAACATTTTAGACTCATAGTCAGGGATATATTGGCCAAGTTTCTGCTGCTAGCTCTAATATACCCTGTATAGAGGGCATGACCATGAATTGACCAAAGAATTGCATGAAGCATCGAAAGCAACGGGTTTGGAAATGAACGTACAAAAAACAAAACTTTTAACCACATCCAAACATAAATTCACAATTGGAAAACAGAAACAGTTGACGACTATGTGATAAAGCTGGGAAAAGAAAACCAAGCAGCAGAAACCAAGAAGAATAGGTCTGGGCTGGGCAGCATTTGGTATTGAAACACTTGTTTGAAAATAAAGAAATCCCAGTATGCCTGAAAAGAAAAATGTTCGATACATGTATCCTACCGATGTTGACATATGGCCTAGAAACAGCAACACTAACAGACAAAAGCATACACTAATTAAAGTGTACACAGCGGGCCATGGAAAGGCAGATACTCGGCGTGAGCCTTCGAGATAAAATAAGAAGAATAAGACGCCGAACAAAAGTTGCAGATATCATGGACCGTATTGCAAAATTAAACATATGGCTGGACATATGGCTCGACATATGGGTAGACAGGAGAATACTAGATGGGCACCCAGATTCCTACAGTGGAGGCCCTGGACGAAAAATAGAAGCGTCGAAAGACCTCCCAAAAGGTGGTCTGATGACATAGTCCAGCACGCAGGAAGAACCTGGATGCGAAGGGGAAGAGGCTTACATCCAGCAATGGAGTGAAAAAGGCTGAGGAAGAAGAAGAAGAAGGTATAGAGTAATGGACGATATAGTAGTTAGGTAATTAATAGTCACTTCGCGACCATTTGAATATCGGTAGCCGATTTTTCTGGATATAATTTATTATCAAATAAGATAAGTGATCTTATGTATATAATAGTTCAATTCAACTTAAAAGATGTTATGTTAGTAGGTAACTAAATTACAAATAAAATACAATTAGACAGATTTTAGATTGATAAGTCAAATTTAAAAGATTTTTATCTGCCCATAAAAATCAAGTTTTTATTATACTCCCTTTCTCATTTACTAGTGAAAACTGGTTTGGAGCTTAACCTACACGTTGGGCTTCGGTCGAGCGACGCTACGAAAGGGAGTAATAATAAATTTCCAAAAATCCAAAATTATACTATAATCAGGTTCCGTGTCTACCAGACGCGTTGAAATATTTTCATACAACTTATTAAGTTGTATGAAAAAACCATTAAATATTTGAAAAATCCAAAAATTTATTAATTTTTTTTAACGAAAATTTTATAGATCTTCTTGATCGTTGCCACGAGTCTGCTTGCAAGTTTCAGCTCGATTGGATCACGGGAAAAGGGTTATAAATCGATCCAAAGTTTTTTCGGCAGACAAGGAGACAAGCCGACAAGCAGACAAGCAGACGCTACGAATTAAAGGAAAGGGATACTTCACAATACAGATCCGTCTTGCTACGCTGCGCTCCTGGTACCGACAGCTTACACCGTGCCGTTACAACGGCCGTCATTTTTTGATAACAAAAAACTGAAATGTGAAGAGCACAGCTTCATTTTCAAATCAGATTATTAAGTGTGGCGGTCTAGGCACGGGCATCGGTGGTTCAGTGGTAGAATGCTCGCCTGCCACGCGGGCGGCCCGGGTTCGATTCCCGGCCGATGCATCTTTTTTTATATTTATTTTAACGTGAACAATTAATATTTTAGTAATTTTATATTAATTTTTGGGTTTAAATTTAAGCGACGCACAAAGTAGTATTTTCCTGTCATATGAACATGCAAAATAACTTTTTGCAACTTATACAATTTGTTTAAACGATTAAAATAATAAATAATACTGTACATACTGTTTTACAGAATTTCCGATTATTATCAAAGACATTCCAGTGTATTATTATGAAAAATCCATGGTTTATAAATACATATTTAAAAATTCGATCCTCATCAAACATTTTAATACCCAAAATCGAATTAGCGCAATACACAACCAATCATTAATAAGTTAGCAGGCGCGTGCAGCGCGTACATTGAAGCTTGACTTTTACGTAGACATATATTTTAGAAAATAAATCGAAATAAAATAATTATTTGGTACAATATTGAGATATATTAAATCTTAATAACACGTGAATGGTTGTGATATGAATATTACGAGATGCGTCTTTTATTAATTTTTTTTTTTTTAAATATATGTTTACGTACTTCAATGTATGCACTGCAATGCAAGTTAGAGGTGTTATGTTATTAATCACAAATGAGAGACGACTTCTATCTAGAAACATAGTTTTAGAGTATCCAAGATACATCCCTAGCGACAATAAAGATGTGTATCTACAAGCATACGAGACGTGTGCTCTAAACGACAGAATGTACTACAAAGGTGTTTTCCACTGCAATAAGCGTAATAATAATTTTATACCGCAAGTTTTAACAGTGAATTGTGGGTTCAGTGTACGGTCCCTCAAGCACAAAGGTCGGGTACTGCTCCGGCTACCATGATACTGCTGTTTAAGAAGAAAAAAAAACAGTTTGCCCGAAGCATACATCGAAGTTTAAAGCATTTTTCTAAAAAAGTAACCCATAAAAAACAAGTTTTTATTACACTCCCTTTCTTTGTAAAATATAACAACAATTAAAGACGAATTAAAACATATAACATAACACTAAACTTATAGTAATTTAATATATTTCTAAAATGTCAGATGTTTTGAGCTTTGATAAGACACTTCATGCTTTGAAGATTAAATTCTAAAAACATTTGTCAGTCAATTTAGATTTTCGACATTCGTAGTGAAGTACTTATTATGTATACCGACGGAGTAATTCAAATTTAGAAAATATTCCGCGACGTTATCGGGCCGCCGTTGCTAGTAATCAAACTTTGGTAATATTTCCACTTTGAAAAAACCATTAAAATTTCTAAAAATCCGAAATTATACTGAAATTATTAATTTTTTTAACGAAGATTTGATAGATCTTTTTGATCGTCGCCACGAGTCTGCTTGCAAAGTTTCAGCTCGATTGGATCACGGGAAAAGGGTTAAAAAACGATCCAAAGTTTTTTCGTCAGATAAGCAGACAAGACGACAAGTAGACAAGCGGACGCTACGAGTTAAAAGAAAGGTAGTAATTACTTAAAAATCGCCGGATATTTTTTTTTACAGAATCATACAGAATCCGATTTCATATGATTCAGTAGAAATCATAACTCGCCTACATAACTTTACTAACAACAGAAGATGAATTCACTCATTCACCATACGTATATATACATACCTACTTGTGGTTCAATTAAAAATATCATAACACACCAAACCTTAAATTTTCCAGCTTGTTTAATACCAAAACTCTTCAAATTCCATTGCGGTTTGATCTTATCTTGTAAGTAGGTACTATCGCCACGAAAAGTGTGTGGGTGGATCACTGACGCTCGAAATTCCAGAAAAAAACCCAACACTAACAAAATTATTAATTTTTGGATGAACCGCTTCTGTCACTCCCTATCTGCTCTGTCCCTGTACAAAGACGATAAACTACCGAGCACAGTTTGTTAACAATACTCAACTATTAAATTTATTCCCGTGTTAACAAGTAGAATCGTAATTTATTATCATTTTATAATATAAATAGGACATACTTTACCGGAAAATCGGTAAAACTCCGAATTTAATTCTAATCTACCGGCAATTGAGCGTGGATAGGCCAAAACCACTTAAAATGAACATAAATATTTTTTGTTTGTTAAAGTTAGATTATCTGTAAACTACTTAAGGTCTAACCAAAGTGACCTAATGCCAGGCAACAGGTCGTCTTTAAGAGCATGTGGTTCGAAATGACTCAAGCGAGGATTCTGACTGTTTAATAATATCTGAAACAAAGCGTGTGAATAATATTTAACTGTACTAAACATAGGAATAGAAGAAAATGGACAGTCGGAAAATAAATCTCATTCTCCCTTAGGCAAAATAATGGATGAAATTGCACCCATACTTGTAAAACTCGTGCAATTGTTAAATTTTGTAAACAATTATGTAATTTAGTTTTAAGATTTACGTATTTAATTCATTTATATGTATTCTCGTGTTTATAATTTACAATTTATATACAGGGTGTCCCGTATCTCAACGTCAAGCCGAAATCGGGAGATTGACCAAGTTATAATAGTTACAAGAAAAAAAATAAAATAAAAACAGTCAGTTAAAACTGGGCAATGTATTGATTTTGAATACTTGGTTTGGTCAAAAAGTGACATTTTCTTCCAGGCCGGAGCAGTTGACTTTGAATTTTGGACAAAAGTTTACAGAAGTCATTATTCAGGATTACATAATAATAAAAAAAATAAAGCTTTGTAGCAACAGGAGTGAAAAGACCGTCACAGGGTGTCGATTTTAATTTTTTTTTAATAGCTTATAATTTTTATAACACGAGAATTAGCTTTTTTAAAATATTTTTCTGATAACTATTATGACTTGACCTATCACCCGATTTCGGCTTGACGTCGAGATACAGGACACCCTGTATATATTGATGCACCTACAGATAAATGTCCGTGTGATGTTTTGTGGGTCTGATATCTAAAAATAAGAAAAATGATAAATAAATAAATAAAAATAAATTTAAAAAAGGTACCAGAAGAAAAAAACTAGCACTTGCAAGAAATCCCGTCACAGCCTCTGCATGGCTGTAGGTTGAATGTATCTCTCTACGTATAGGAATGTGTTTTCATCTGGATTTAGACACAAAAGAACACCGAAGCATTAACACACGTCGTTCTCGTTTCGTTTTTAAAAGTCCCTTCATTAATGAAGCTTGGAGCTAGTAGAAGAGGAACGAAAGTAGACTGAATGCAGTGGAGATGAGATCACTTACACGTATGTGTGGCAAATCCATTTATGATAAAGTAAAGAATTAAGATATCAGGAATGAATGTAAAGCTGATCCTAGCAAAATTAAGAGAATTAAAAAAGGATCGCTTAGGTGGTTTGGGCATGAGAATGAATGAGGAAAGAATGGTAAGAAAGATAACGCGAGTATTGACGGTGCCAGAAAGAGAAGGCGACCGAGGAAGACGTGGCACGACCAGATAACCAGATACTGGAAGATGGTCCCGTTAGAAGCCTCAACAACTGTCAAGCTGGCATGCAAAGATGTATGAATGTAGATGAGGCGAGAGCTGTATTTCAGGACAGAAGTGTGTGTCGCTCTATCCTCGCTGCTTACCCCCATGGAGAAACGGCGTGATGGTAAGTAAGCCAGCGGAGTTCATAGATAAACAGTACCATGGTCATGGCCGAAAAACAAAAGTACCAAAAGCCTACGGTATATTATAACAAAAACCGACTTGACGATATGGAATCACGGTATAACACAGACTAGCCAGTTCCTGGGTGCACAAATAGAAAAATTATTAAACTTGGTACCTATGACAATATTTAAATTTATTTCTGGTGATATAAAAATAATAATAAGGTACGGCTCGCACTTAAAACCCGGCAATCATTCAGCAGCGGGCTATAAATACGTGACATTGTTTATGACCGATAACAGAGTAATAATTATCAGCCATGAATATATATTTCACAAAATCCAAATTATTATTCGTATTGCGTTGATGCGTAAAATTTTCTAAAGGACAGCATAAGGTTGCGGGGACTTACTTGCGTAGGTACGCCTTTATTTGTTTTAATATACTTTACAAAAATTCTTGGAATATAATTCTAAGCACTAAAACTTAGCGAAATAAATTCCAATATTCTGAGAATGATGTTTAGCGACCTGAGGTTTTTTTGCGTATATTTTAAGCCCATACTTTATTTTATGATAAAATGTTAAATTAAATAAAATATTATTTGGCAAAAATATCATATTCTCATTGTTTCTTTTACATTTCTCAAAACTTATATTAATTTTATAGTAAGCTTGGATAGAAACTAATGTATATCTAATAATTGCAGAAGATATATGAAAGATGTGTAGCAGGATATGTGTACGCGGCGTTCTGGCTGACAGCTGATTTTTTCTGCGTGATGGCTGGATATATTTAGTCGATATTCGGTGACCACCTAAAAAAGATCTTCCTGGAGCCTTGAATTATTTATTAGCTCTATTACTCGGCTTTCCCCGAAATTTAGATTCATGTATGTGTTAATTTCATATTCCCTGAAAAACTCTGAAGTATGCTTGCAAGAAAGAAAATAGCAGAAAATAAGCA
Source organism: Agrypnia vestita (assembly GCA_016648135.1). NCBI lineage: Eukaryota > Metazoa > Arthropoda > Insecta > Trichoptera > Phryganeidae > Agrypnia > Agrypnia vestita. The sequence goes on from JADDOH010000073.1 coordinate 121,484, forward strand.
ATCAATATCAATGTTCACTTTCGATATTTTCGAATTTTTTTAACAAAAAAATTGAAAAATACGGGGCAAGCAATACAGCGTCGTGGTTTATTTTTTTAGCACTATAGCTGATGATAGAAATGGCCTTGAAAGCTGAAAATAGTTGACTTATTGACTTATTCCTCCTGCTTCACCCTACAGTCCACTCTTGAACGGCCCAGCGTTAAGATTCGACCGGACACCTCTCAAACGCTCTCGGGGACAGTCTGAAGAGTTGTCACTTGTTGCAGGGTGGCCTGCTCTTTAGGGTGGGTCACTAATGTACTATGGAAAATGTCTATAAGATCCCAATATCGTTCGCACTTTGAGGCTGCAAACAGTGCGTCTAGGGTATATATCGGATTTGTACTTACTTTTGGCAGCTCAGCTGGCTCGGGACGGTGGGGCCGTTGCGAGGTAGCTAACTTCTACGGAATGAAGCACTTTGTATCATATGTACAATTTACAAGGAGTTTATTCAAGATAGTTACAAAGGTAAGTTGGATGATGCTAATATATGGTTAGTTAAAGAGGTTGCTGTAAACGGACTCGATTGAGGTTAGTACATATCTGTACGCGCGAGTCTAAACGTCGATCGTGTAACAATTCGAGAAGTCGCGACGCGTTACACGGGTCTACGATGTTGGCGGTCGAGCGAGCGAAACAGGAATGGCGGTCTTGCCGTTCGCCGCCTGTAGGTCAGTTGGTTCCCCTGACCGCCAGATGCCGCCCTGGTGGTGGGATCCGCCACAGTACGGAAAAAAATCGTAATGTATTAAATTTTAATAGTGAAAAAAGGGTGCTAAGTGACATATTTTAATTATATACAAAGTTTCATAACGATTAGACACCATCTTCTCTTTCCGGATTGACCTTTATGTTAAGAGTTATCACACTTGACTAAAATTCTATTTTTTTTTTAATCAAACAACGATGTAATTTAACTTTTAAAATATTAAATTAGAAAACGAGTCGTTACATAGTTATTTAAGTGATACTTTAAAAGTAATTAGCAACAAAAGCATTTTTGCTCTCAAATTGTGGCGTTACACTACGAGATACTATTTCAGTTTTAATGAATCCATCTCTCGCTGTATTCGAAAATAAAGTTGCTGAGGTTTCTATAACAGCCTTTGCAGACCTTAAAACTGCTTGCACATGACAGGGCAAACGCAGAATAGGTGGTTCAGCGTCACCTCCGGGTATTTTTGATTTACACGACGAAATATCAAACAATTAATTACTGCGATAGAATTCCTCTCGATTATTCTTCGGTATCTTAGGGTGAGAGCTAAATCTCTAAATCCCTGAGGATGTTTTTTTTACTTAAAATGATAGCAGGTACTTCAACGTCTGCGTGACTGTAGAAATCAAAGCCTTTCTCTATATGTCTGCTGTTTTGTTTGTTTGTAATTTAGCAACACATTGTCTTGAATTTCTCCATGCACAGTACTTTAAAGGATTTCCAAGTTTGGTTAGTCGCAACAAGCTCAAACGGGATCTTTCGCTTAAATAGTCCGAAAATGCTAATGCAAGAGACGTTGCGCGCGAGCCTAGTTTGATGCTCTCACCCTCCTCACTTCAACTCGCTTACTGTCAAAACAAAGGCGAATAATTCTTATTTTGACATTTTTCTTAGAAAAAGACTATTTCGTGCACGAAAACATTAAAATAAGAGTTATAACTTGCAGTAGCAACATTAATACCAGCCAGAAAATAGAATAAAAAAATTTTTTTTCAAAAGAAGATGATTCTCAATTTGAATAGTATTCTACACACGTAATTTAGACGTCATTTGGCACCATTCTGTTGCTACGAATCACACTACATAAAAAAAATCGGCTACTGCTCATGTGCGCTTATCTGATTTTACAACCGTCACTGTGGTCGAGGAGATTGAAACGGGCTGGCTACATTTCGGAGATGCTGCGGTGAATTTCTTTTTACTCCCTTTAGGTATATTAAATCGTGGCGTCTGCTTGTCTTCTTGTCTGACGAAAAAACTTTGGATCCATTTCAAACCCCTTTCCCGTGATCCAATCGAGCTGAAACTTTGCAAGCAGACTTGTGGCGACGAACAAGAAGATCTATTTTTTTTCGTTAAAAAAAATTAATAAATTTTTGGATTTTTCAAATTTTGAATAGTTTCATACAACTTATTCAGTTGTATGAAAATATTTCAACGCATCTGGTAGGCGCGAAACCTGATTATAGTATAATTTTGGATTTTTGGAAAATTTTTATTACTGCCTTTCGTAGCGTCGCCCGACTGAAGCCCAACGCGTAGGTTAAGCGAAAAAATAAAGTTTCAACTAGTAAATGAGAAAGGGAGTATAATAAAAACTTGGTTTTTATGGGTTACTTTTTTATTACTTACTTTCTTTTAACTCGTTGCGTCTGCTTGTCTCCCTGTCTGACGAAAAAACTTTGGATCGATTTTCAACCCTTTTCCCGTGATCTAATCGAGCTGAAGCTTTGTAAGTAGACTCGTGGCGACGATCAAGAAGATCTATCAAATTTTTGTTATAAAATAATTATAGTATAATTTTGATTTTTCTAATTTTTAATGGTTTTTTCATACAATTCAGTAAGTTGTATGTAGATTCCGACGCATATGGTAGACACGAAACCCGAAAATGAGAAAGGGAGTATTGTAAAAACTTGTTTTTTATGGGTTACTTTTTTTAATTTTAAAATTTAAGGAGATAACAGTTTGACAAGTCAATGTGATTATATTTTATATGTCTACCCATTTATTTTACTGTATTTCCGGTCCCCTTATATCAGCATATAATTGCTATTTGGGGACATGATATTTAATTTTTTATTTTAATTAATACAAATTGTTATATTCATTATTCATTACACTTTTATTGAAAAGTTGAATTTTTCATTTTGTTATTTTCTCTACCTATTTATAATTTTTATTATGTTTTAATTTTCTAATTTTATTCCATTATTTGTTTAATCCCAAGAAACTTCACAGGTCATATTGAAATAAAAAAAATAAAAAACTTTTTAAACACATTATGTTAACTTATATATGTACCTTTTAATAAGTGTCATGAAAATAAAAAAATCACTTTAACTAAAAATACTTATTTGTTCTCTCTCCCCTTTTCTCTTTTGTAAGGCCCACGGTTTCGCTTGTATATAGCGCTGATTATACTGGTAAAAAATTAACATTCCACGTACATACCTACATGTAGGTATAGTTTTTCATCTTAATTTGCACAATCTCATGTAAATACCTAATTTTTTAATTGGTGTTTATTTTAGCATAATAAAACTGGAAAAATTGTGTTTTGATAATAAATTTCTATTTTTCAGTAAACACACCAATAATATTATTTCTACGCTACTCTATCTGATTTAAAAGTAAGTAGTCTTCCACATTTTTAAAATTTCAAAAATATGCGTATCTGACCATCACTTGAGATAACTTCAAAAATAACTATCGCGATCATTTTATCTTAAATGTCCACTTAATCAGTAGACTAATAACTATAAATATCAATTGAATGAATTCAGCCCCACAATATCTCTCTCGGCTCTATTAGACAGAGGGATCGCCGAACCTAGGGTTGCCAACCGTACTCTAAAATAGAGTATTGTACTCTATATCATGTGGCGTACTCTATAATCTATAACACTAATAGAGGACGCTAAAATACTTTTCTCTACACAACGTTTACTATACTAGTGTCAGTCACGCATATATGAAGCATACCTATTATCGTAACCAAAATAATTGACTATTTAATATAATATGCTGGTATTCCCAAGTTGGGAATCCCTACTCCCCAAGCCACTCGGACGTTTCTGAACGCAGCCACTAATGTCAATCTGTGATGTCAATGTCAAAGTTGTTTTGAGGTTACGTTTATTTTGTCGCAAGAAAAAGTTAACTTAGAGTTGGAATGTTTGGAGTCGTACAATTATTTTAAAAACAATTAAAAATTGTTATGTGCTGCAAAAAGTAGCAAAAAATACCTTTTAAAAAATTTGAAAAAAATTATACTCTTTATTACAAGTCCGTACACTTTATTTACCTTCTTTGAAATCAGATATACTCAATTTCAGACTATTTATTCTAATAAAAGTTGGCAACCCTAGTCGTACCCTTGAGAAAGTAATAAAGGTCACCCTGTACTTATCGGTTAGGGGAGTCCCGCCGAGGGCTGATCTGCTTAGGGGGCGATGTATGAATGACAAAGTGTATTAAACAAAATTCTCCCACAAGTAAAATGAGGCTACATAGTGTAACAGTGTGACCAAACACATTAACATTTTCCGCAGCAATGTTCGTGAAATTCCTTTTTTGTTTCAGGTGAATTGCTCAACGGGATGCTGGGAGATTCGGGGATAAATTTTAAGATTTCCACGGCGACAACACAGCTGTGCCTCTTGTCCAGACGATAGCTTGATCTTGAAATTCGTCCTCTATTTTTTAATTTTTTTATCGGCGTTATTCATACTTCAATAATAATTTATAGTACGAGTATGTCTTGTCTACTTATAATTAATCACTTGTCATTTACATGAACAAATATAATACGAATGATATGAATTATTTCAGAATTTGCTTATATGATAATTTAGGGAAAATACAATATTGTAGAACTATGTAATAATGAGTCGAATTTAATTAGTTTGGAATAGTTCCAAGTATTTCATTTTCATCTATGGATAGGTACTTTCAATGTCAAAGCAGTCATTTATTTATCAATATTTTTACGTGTTTTAGAACATACTTCTTAATGTTTTTTTTATTTTTTACCGCGTTATATCAAGATACACACAGTTTATATACAGAGTATAGCAAAACTACTCCATAATATCTTACAGGTGGATTCGTGCCTTGATTATGCGTCGAAATTAGCATTTTTTTCCAATATTTCTGACTTATTTTTTGCAAAACGTTGAACCATCGTTACAGTAACTTACATCTAATATGAAAAATTAATTTCCTTTAACACAAGTCATTAAAATGATATAAACCTTCCAATTCCAATATGAATTTTTTCAGGGGTTTCATTATTTTATTTAACTTATATAGAGAAACGAATGAATTTTTCGTAATCGATATAACTTACTGTAATGATACTTCAACGCTTTGTAGAAAAATAAGTTAGAAATATTGAAAATAAATGCAAACGTTGATATTGCATAACTCCATAACTATTGATATTAGGTTACTCGAACATTTACGACTTATAATCAAGGTAGGAATCCACTTATAAAGTATTGTGGACTAGCTCTGTTACACCCTGTACCTATAATAATCGATTCAACCGTTAAAATACAGAAATATTCACTTGTTTGTACATTCAATCGTATTCCACGTAACAATTTGTCAGTAGATCTGTAGTTATGTACTGACAATACGTGTCATTATTGTATCACATCTTAGCTCGCAACAAGTGACGAAAAATCCAAAGAATTTCACCATACTTAGTACCGTGGGGATTACATATTTTATTCAGAAATCATTATCGTCAAACTTACGTTTTGACGCCTTTTAGAAGTACTACACTTTTAGTACTAGCCATATATTTAAATATTGTATGATGTGAAGCATAATAACCTAGCAACACTCAGAACTTTACTATACATATTTCGAGAAGTTTATGCGATATACAGTCAATTTGCCTAATTAATATGTAACGAAATTTAAACAAACTGTGTATATTTGATGGTGTTTACGATTGATGGACAAACATTACTCACACTATTACCTCACACGTATACAAGCGTGCCAGATACATATTGAATATCTTTACATTTAATGTATTCTCGTACATACGATTACAACATCTATACTAAGACATGAATTATTTCAAGATCAAGCGATAATAATAATGATGATGTTGATTACATTATTGTACAATGCATTTCTGCAAAAGGCAAACGAATGCGATGCATTATCTAATAACTATGAATGTGCTAATCATCAGCAGAACTGGAGTCTAACACATCAAAAGAAAAATAGAATATGTAATAAATTATTGAAAAAAATCTTTCGAAATGCATACATTAATGTAGGTGAAAATAGAAAAAAAAATTGTCATTCTTTTTAATTTTGATAAATAATTTTATAAGTAATGGAATTATAAAACAAAACGTTCCGGCACTGCCCGAATAATCAGGTAGATTTCGTCTCTGATGTGTGTTTTGCGAGTAAGTTTATGTTAAAAGGTTAATATTTCAGAAATACTTGATTGTAATCAGATAAAAACTAATTGTTGTCAGCAAAATATATTTTGTTCCACTTACATCTATTAAAATAAAAAAAATTAACGGAATGTAGATTTGTGGTCCCCTGATCATGACCGAAAGTAAATTATTTTATTCTTTTGTAAATATTTAAAATAATGCTATATAATATATTATTAAATTTATCCGGAAAATTATTCGGGAATCGATTTCTATGCTTGAAATTACTGTTGGACCGATTTGACTGAATCGGTAATTTATAATTTAATATTGTATAAAGTACAAAAATAAATATCATTCCGTCATGAAACATTCAGCAGGAAGTTGGGTTATTATTGTCCAAGCACAAGAAGACACTATACATAGTCATGTTTAAAAATAATAATTTGTCATCGATTTTCGACACCGAGGAAATGCCAAGGCTACAAGTTTACATTACGCCCGGATGTATATATTATGTATTATGCTACACTAGATATTACTCAGTACTTGCCGTTACTTAATCTAATTCACATAAAATTTTAACTTTATGGAAAATATTTATATCACTTAATTAAATAAGATATAAGAAATATATGCATACTCCGGACACATCACAAGATGAAATGGCGAGGTGGTGATAGAAGGCGGAGTCCAAGGGTCCCGACTTCGCGGAAGATCGCCGACTATTGCCTGCCCAACATAACTTGGCGTGCGGCAGGATTGGAACTAAAACCCGCCCCGCCCGCACCCGGCGGCAACCCCTCGCCCTGTAATTCAGTACAATTTTGTATTTGCTCGGGAGCTGTGATATCTTGATTACCAATATACACTGAATTATTATGTCCAAAACAACCAAAACAGTCCGGGGTGGTGCAAGAACAATTGCCAATGAAGTATTAAAGTTTTGCGAAGCTGAAAAAGCAAATAATGGACCGATATTACCGTCTGCCAATTTGACAGATAGAGCGGCCGCCGCGGAGCTCGCTGTTACCTGACCAAATTTATATTGAAGGCTCTGACACTGGTCACCGGACATTCAGTACATTATTTCAACCTGACAACTTCTGTTTCGCGACAGGGGCGACCTCCCTCGCACGCCAAGTTATCGTGGTGGCGCTCTAGACGGACAGATCCGGTGAAGGCTCCGATCGATGGCTCACTTCAAGAAGCCATGAGAAATGCCGCTAATGGTGATGGATAGTTTGGGCTGCGGTGTCGCTGTTATCAGCGACCAGGACTGCTTCCAGAGTGCAACGAAGGAGAACATAATTAGATGACTCGGCTATATTTAGTATGTACTATACTTGTACAATAAACCAAATACAGTTTTCAGAAAATAAAGTAGATTTATTGCACCATTCAGTGCGATCAGTCTCTTAGACCTAGAAGGAAATCTTTGACGACTACCATTTTGTTTAACTTGCCTCGAAATTCGACAATGCGATACTTCGACTTAAGACTTAAGATTCGACTTAGGAAGTTGTTATTTTTTAGGCAACGGCGATTTTCTTTTATTCATGTATCGTCGTTGCCTTAAAAATAACAACTTCTCCGAATTTTCCAATTATATAATCAACACTTATCATTCTTTCGATGGTCACGAAGTGAAACTACTCCACTTGGTTCCTCATAGAGGATGGATAATGAATAGTTTGGAAACCATTGAAATCTTAAAAAAAAAAGAATTCTAAAAACACACTTATAAATAATATCACATTTCAGTCCACTTCACCAGTCCTAGAGCTTTTTGCCAAAAAAACACCCCCACCCCCCATCGCGCGCGCCCCTGACCGACCCGATTAGATTTATAAATTTTGTTAGTTATTATCTATACCTGATGATGAGAGGGATTTCTCCTCTCGAAACTATAGTAGTAATTAATAACTCTTATATATTACATATTACTTGTATATTACAAAGTTAAAACAAAACATATTTAAAATTATAATGTTGCACCACGAAGTATCTCTGCCAAATCTTTCAATGATATTAAAGATATTTGTTTCTACATTGGTAATCTTATTTTTGTTGATTATGATATACTTAATTAAAACAACCAATCAAAAATAACTGTTACAGTAACAGACAGCTGAGTAGGCTGCACCTCGTGTTACCGGAGTCAACCGTGAATGTCGGAAGTACGGCTGGAGGTCACGCTCACGGGGTCATTACATACGTACTGAAGCGGGCACTTCTCCGCGCTATTTGGTGCATTTCCATACAAATACACCGCATGGGGGAAAAGAGTTTCTTGGCACTCTTTTCCCCCATGACCAACCTCCGTTAAATGTATTATTTACTATCTGATGTATAACGGAATTTGTGGACACGTTAACTGCTGTACTTATCAGATTTCGATCAAACTTCTCATTAATTGTTTTTCTCTGGAAAATTTGAAGACCCCATGGCAAGAAGTTGTTAACTAACATTCAAGTCATTTTAAGATAATTAGACATTTGCATTTCGCCTTTGAAAAATATGTTTTATTGCTAATTCAAGATAAATTTTTATTGATTTATGTCACTAAAATATTAAAAAAGTATTCACAAAGTAAAAAAAATGCGTTTATGCTCAATAAAATAAATATATAATAATTTGCCCTAAAAAAATGTAGTTAAAAAACATTTTTTCGCCTCTGAAACTCATTTTTAATAGAATAACACCTTTTTAAGATTGGTAAAACACGAACATCAAACACCCTTCAAATGCTATCCGTTTTTACCAAAATTACAAAATACCTGGCATGTTAATTAATAATACAAAATATGTTATGTACCATTTAAAATTATTGAAAAATAATATATAAGTACATATTATAATAGTCGTGAAATAAAAACAAATATATGACAATACCTACTGCCAGAGTAAAATTTATGTTAACCATAAATATTCCTATCCAATTAAAAGGCAAGAACGTGTTAATTTCAGAATGATGGCATGAACATGTTATTATTGAAGATAACATGTTCTTCCCGTTAGTAACTCTGATTTGGTTTTTATGAAAAAGTGTAGTTAACATGTTCATCCCTATGATTTGAACATGTTCTAATTATTTTTAAGTTCTGAACTTATTTCCAAAGGAAAGAGCGTACAATATTTAGTTTAGACGGCTTATTAACTCATTTTTGACAAAAAAGTTAGTTAACAACTTCTTGCCATGGGGTCTTCATTTATCTGCTAGATCAACTTAGTAAAGTGTAATTCGATTCCCGGTAAGATCACGATATATTTTAGTATCTATCTTAGCCAGTGTTTTTTTACTCCCTTTCTTTTAACTCGTAGCGTCTGCTTGCTTGCTTGTCTGTCAAAAAACTTTGGATCAATTTTTAACCCTTTTCTCGTGATCCAATCGAGCTGAAACTTTGCAAGCAGACTTTTGGCAACGGTAAAAATGATCTTTCAAATTTTTGTTTAAAAATAATAATAAATAATAATAATTATAGTATAATTTTGGATTTTTCGAAATTTTTTATTACTCGCTTTTGTAGCGTCGCCCGACTCAAGCCAAACGCGTAGTTTAAGCGCCAAACCTGTTTCCACTAGAAAATGAGAAAATGAGTATAATAAAAACTTTGTTTTTATGGGTTAGTTTTTTTCCTTCTCTAAACTACTTTTTATAATACACCAGACAAATGAAAATCCGTATTACAAATCATATTCAAATAAAATAACTACAATAAACATATACAATGTTGGGTTTAAGTAAATAAAAAAAATAATAAACAATAAATGTATTCCTATGTACTTACCTACATATGTTTTTCAACGAAGTGCGAGGAAAATTTATTTAAAACTGAGTAGGTAGCTAGCATAAAAAAAATACGCGTGCAAAAAAATCGTGCGATGGCGGACCTTGAAAATATCTCGTATTTGTCAAATATCTAACGCAATGAATGTATTTATCACGAAACACGTAATAAAATAATGTGGCCTGACCTTGCTCGGTCGGGCAAACGGGCAAGGTCAGGCTCGGCTGCCGATGTGTGAGTGCCCACCGGCGTGCGTGGATGTGTGTATTCATAACTACAGCGTGAACATGGCGTCGCTGCGCACATTTCTTTTAGCGTAACACGCCTGCAAATTTCCGTCACTCGTCGAGAGATCTGACCGTGGGTGGTGGGCACACTTCGAGACTGCTCGAGGAATTCCACCAACCACCGTCCTGTCCAGGAAGCGAGTAACTCGAGCACCCAACAACGCAAAAGTGCATCATTAGAATAAAGCAATTGAGTTCCGTGCGACAACCATGGCCTAACCTAATCTAAGCTAACGTAACCTAACCTAATCTAAACTAACGTAAACTAACCTAACGCGGAACGTAAAAATTCATCATTAGCAGAAAGTAATCGAGTTCCGTGCAACAACCACGATCTAAACTAACATCGCCTAAACTAACGTAACCTAACCTAACCTAAAGTAACGTAACCTAACCTAATGGGGAAGGTAAAAATTCATCATTAGCAGAAAGTAATCGAGTTCCGTGCAACAACCACGATCTAAACTAACATCGCCTAAACTAACGTAACCTAACCTAACGCAACAACGCAAAAATTCATCATTAGCCGGAAGCAATCGAGTTCCGTGCAACAACCACAGCCTAACCTAATCTAAACTAACCTAACCTTACCTGACCTATCGCAAAAACTCATCATCAGCAGGAAGCAATCGAGTTCCGTGCAACAACCACGGCCTAACTTAATCTAGACTAACATAACCTAACATAGCCTGACCTGACCTAACGCAAAAATTCATCGTAGCGGGAAGCAATCAAGTCCCGTACATCAACCACGGCCTAACCTAATCTAAACTAACATAACCTAAACTAACCTAAACTGACCTGACGCAAAAATTTATCATTAACAGGAAGCAAGCCTAATATAAACTAAACTAACGTAACCTAACCTAACGCAGAATGCAAAAATTCATCATTAGCAGAAAACAATTGAGTTCCGTGCAACGACCACAGCCTAACCTAACTTAACCTAACCCAGTAACGCAAAAATTCACCATTAACAAGCAATCGTTCATCATTAAAAAAAATTCATCATTAGAAAGCAATCGAATTCCGTGCAACGACCATGGTCGGTGTTTCGTAAATCTATTTTTCAATACAGAATTTCAATTTATCAAAAAAAGGAATGTGGCCAACTTCTGTGCGCGTAAAAATGCATTGTTGGAGTTTGCCTGGCGGCGATTTGTATTGTACGAGTATCTTATCAACGGTCGATATTACCATAATATGAGTGATACCATAATGATGGCGAATACTTACGTTCTTGGCACAATACAGCCTGCACACATAGCGTCACGACTGCAATAACTCTGTAAAGAAATAAGCCATGTAATTTAACGTCTGTTATTCGACATCTTCCAGGTATAACCAAACTGAAATAGTTTGACTCCTTAACTGAAGATATGCGAGAAATTTACAGAGGCCAAAGCGCTAGTCTTTCTTCAGGTCGATGAGCTGAAGATCAAAATGAACATCATCCGCATCGTTGAAAAATGAGAAATGCATTCGCATATATTTATTTACATATTTATATATTAATAATAATTAATAATAAACGCCCGCGCCCTAGTGGGCTTTTACAGTACAAGAAAATAAAAAGGATTTTTATATACCGAACCTAAAACGTGTTTTAGAGTAAATAATTAAAAATAATAATAGAAATAAAACATACTTAAGATAAATGAACAGTATAAAATTTAACAATATAAATGTAATAATATAAAACGAAAAATATAAAATAAATGAACCATAGAAATGAAAATATATATAAACGATGCTTAGTACACATGCAAATAGTAATAATTAGAGACCTTTAAAACAAAGATAATTAAACCAATATACCAGATAAATAAGATAAGAAGATAAAATAAACCAAAAAATAAATATAAAAGATAAAATCAAAACATATTTAAAAGGGAAATAAATAATAATTAGGATACATTAAAATAAATAAATATATATAATTCATGGGGAACAAAACGTAAGTAAAAATTTAGTCCATTAAACTGTAATTAATTCTATCGGTATATTCTAAGTCTAAGTAATTCTTTAATTCAGGTATGCTCCTACAACTAAAAATGTCTACAAACTCCGAAAATTTATTTCCAAAGCGATGCATGCATGTTAACGGTGAATTTAATGCACAGTTATTCTTGTGGGTACCTACAAAGAACACTTCGTGATGTCTCGTTTGTCTCGGTATATTATACGAGACCATGTGCAGATTTTGATGATACCCGATATATCATTCAGTCATGTAAACTCTTCTTATGAAGCTTTGAAAATAACTTACACCATAGATTTGTTTACCTGTGTACACAAAGCAGGACTGTTTCTAACTGAAACCGATGTACTCTTTTAATCAAATTTATTCCGACTAATGGATCGGTCATATTATAATTAAATACCCTGATGACCCTGAAATCAATGTACTCTTTTAATAACCCTGACCCTGAAATCAGGCACTTTTAATGACCCTTAATGGTATTCTTTTAATCAAATATATATATGATTAATAAGTCATATTATTCTTAAAATCAGTTTTTCAATTAATTTTTGTTTTGTTTCTTGATGTGCTTCCAGATATTTTCCCCACATATCAATCAGTCTTATACATATATTATCTTTTTTTAATTTGTGCGCTCTACGAAACAATACGAAACACTTGGTGTTCAAAGGCTTTTTCTACGACGCAGTAGAAAGTAATATACTTACGTTGTACTACGTCGTACCGTACTTTCCCAACAATAAAATGCTGAATGTCTAATCAGAGAGTCGACGTGTGAAAATTGAATAATCGATTAAAATGAATTTTTTCCTCCGTGATAAGGTTAATAGAAAAACTATTTCAGTGCTAGATTGCGCATTAGTTACATCTAACTTAATCCAATTTTTTTAATCATGCATTGTTTGGGATTGGGCCTAGGAGCAGAAAATTATTGGAAACTGTATAAAACAAGGCTAACAACGCCAGAAGTCTGAAGATTCTTCTCCTTTTTTCATCAGAAAAAAATAATTAATTCACCGTGGAACGAGAATTACTCGATCTGACCATGCATCTCCTCTTTTTCTTCTGTAGACGAACCAGATTTTCATTTCAACAATTTCGCACTAATTATTGAAGGCTGTGCGATGCCATAGCGAATGGGCAACGTGTATTGAAGGGATCTGTGCCCTTGATGAAGTATAAATATCGTCGTTATATCGAGGTTTTCTTATTTATTATTATTATTATTTTAACGCTATAACAGGCCATGAGGACCTAGTGAAATACATCACAAAAAAACAAATATACGTATTGTGACCTCACCAGGAATTGAACCTGGAACCTCCGGTGTAAGAAGCCAGCGTCATGCACACTGCACTATGGGGGCCCAATAGTTTTTGGACTAGAGTATACTAATTTGTCTGTCCGATGTATAAATATTGAAGATGTTTTAGGTATAAAATATATAAGATAATTTTTTAATTCATGTGTCAATTAATGTGAAATAAAAATTAAATGAAAGTTTTAAATAATGTTGTTGTATATCGTGCCCTACTCGACACAGGATCATCCTAGTGAGGGGATACTGTTATCAATAATAAATACTGACATCATCAATAAGTAAATACAAATACATTGTAACTTCACTACATTCTGTTTAGTTAGTTAGGGACCACATTTCAAAAATATGTGCTCGTTGAATTTTCCTGTAAGAAATTAATTAATAAGCTTAAAAGTTATAAGAAAAATAACATTTGGAATTAATCTGATATTAACATAGACTGCAAAACATTAGCCAATATCATCCAATAATATTAATACAGCCAACCGTTTTTCTTTTAAACTTATTTCTTTCTTTCTTAAAATATATAATATAATAATAAATAAACGCCGTTGGTGCGAATGCTCTCGTATTTTAAATATATAGAATAATCCTGAGGCAGCAGGCGTTACGAATTACGAATTGACCAGTTGTTCCAGAAGTGGAACCCGCCCAAACTACAGGACACAACATGTACTCACTACTCACCCAGCTAAGCTGTAGTGGGATTGCTATCAACATGAAAACTTAGTTACTGAGATTAAAGTCATTTTGAAACGCCTTTTAAGATGTGAGTAATATTGGAAAAACGATACATATTTTCTAGTTCTGACACAGTACGTGACATCATTTATGTATTGTTGGATGATGTCACCGAATTTGAATACAGAAGAGCCAAAAAAAGTTTTTTAAGTCTGTTCCCTCGGAGATGACGATCCCAAACAGCAACACCAGTGTATTGTGGGGTAGATGCTTAGGGTGGCAAAACTTTTAAATGAAGGAAAATTGATCAGACTGCATTAATTATAAGTAATTGTAATAGATATAAAGCTTAAGTAATAATTAAAGTGTAGTTTATATAATACTACGATACGCAAGACAGGTACGTACGGCTTTCTATCCTCTGTGCCCCTCCGTGCGCGAGGCGCCTGTGTACGAGTACATTTTTCCCAGAATTACATCACCATATATTTGACATTGAAATAGCTTATCTAACAAAATGGCCGCGCCGATTGTATCTTTAGCAAACTTACGAAGGTCAAATTATTGTTCGCAGAATGTGAGCGCTCCAGAACTCCACATACCTCCGGGAGACACGGAGCTGTTCATCAATTCCAGGGTGACTGGACTTTTTACAATCCCGGCCAGATTATCCCCGATGACGATTTAAACCATATTAACAACAAAACCTTGCGTGATGTGTCTTTTAGATGACTCTTAAATAATAAATTGCACTAATACGTCAGACAAATTTTCAACACTCTCTTTCGTATATTTTTGTAACGAGGAAGAAAAATCTACTAATTTCTAGAATGCCGTACTTAATAAATTATAAATAATTACATTTATAAAAATACTCGTGTCTCGAATAAGAAATAACTAATCTAGGTACATTTCGTCGTGGCACACGCTCTACTTTAAGTTTTACAGAAATCATTTTATTAATATAATTAACAAAAATGTACTTTATATTCAAAAACACATTCTTATTGTGATGTTGCAATTTTTCTGAACAAATTTATTAATCAATTTGGTTTTAGAATAAACTTTGTTGACATCATTAATTTGTTGAAAATATCGACGTGTTTCGGAGCCAACGGTCCCTTCATCAGGATTCAACTTCACGACGTTTCTCTGCAAGGGTAGGCAGAGAGGATAGAACGCCACACTCTTCTGTCCTGATACCATCTTCCAGTATCTGGTTAATCTGGTAGTTTCACGTCTTCCCGGTCGCCCTCTCTATTTCATTATATATCTTTCTTACCATTCTTTCCTCATTCATTCTCTCAACATGCCCAAACCATCAGAACGACCCTTTTTTAATTCTATTAATTATGCAAAGATCAGCTTTTCATTCATTCCTAATTTCTTCATTCGTTACTTTATCATAAATGGACACAACGTATACTAAAAATTAAAGTATAGAAATTAACAAAAATTTTATTAATTATTTCACAATAATACTTAAATTAATTATTTTTATTCATCTCCGATACATTTTTTTTATTTTGTTAATGTGTATACTACGATTTTTAATTTTTATATCCTTTATATTGTATATTGTAACGTTGTGCATCCTGGGAAAGGGACCATTGACCCCAAAACATGTGGGTATTTTCAAAAAATTTAGTGGTATAAACAAAGTATTAGGTCCCTTACCTATGAAATTGTCGTTTTCTAATACTGGCTAGTTCGATATCTTACATTCGACTAGGAATTACAAATTCAAATGAAGGTTAATGCTATGACATTCCTTTTTCAAAATAAGTTATTTATTTTTTCTTGATAGTGCTGTGTCTGCGACCGCGAAAAAGAGAAAATTCACGTTTTTCCCTTATAAGAGTTCTGTCGTAGTACTAATGCCACATAGACGTCAAGCAATATCAAAGATGTGTATGGACCAGGTAATTTAAATGAACGAATTGTGAGTTTTTAGTTCGATCGCTTCCATTCTGGAAAACTCGACCTTTACAGCAAGCATCGTGGACGACCGAAAACTACAGATGATACTGACGAATTGAAAGCTGTAGTGGAAGTGGATTCATCTCAAACCATGTCAGAATCAGCAACAGCCTTCAACGTCAGTGACAAAACTATAATGATTCATTTTCGTCAAATTGGGAAAATAAAGAAGCTCGCAAGTAGGTACCGTATGAACTAAAAAAACAGCGGCTCGCGTGGAAGCTTGCCTTAATTTGTAACATAAATGACAAAAATCTTAATCAGTTGTTGTTATGAATGAAAATGGATGATAATCGGAAATGTTGGTCGCAATAGTTGGACCCGGGGAGGCAACCAAACAATGTTCCAAATTGAGTCAAAAGAAACTGCTTGTGACTATATGGTGGACCTGTGCTACAGCGTCTTGGGATCCAGCACCTCAATTGGTGTAGAGTACGGTCCAAAATTGAAAACGACGATGGACAAGCTCTCTATGAAACAACCGTGACTTGTCAATTGTCCAAGTCCGCTGTTTCTCCGCGACAACACTCGTCCACACACTTCACAACGGACCGTCTTAAAATCACAGGAGCTTTGACTTGAAACTCTCCGTCACACAACTTGCCAGACCTTGCACTTACCGATTTCCAATTTTTTTCGGAATTCGGATAACTTTTTACAAGTAAAAATTTCAACTGCGACGAGGCGGTGAAAAACGCTTTTAAAGAATTCATGCCAAAAGTAACAACAATATAATCAATATAATATAATCAGTGTAATCAATTAGACTTCCTGGTTCTCCATAGCTCGCAACACTGGAGGCAGCTGATTCCATATAGCCGGGCCCGCAAAGCTGAAAGCATGTTCCGCAAACTTGGTGGCTCCAGGTCTCCTTGGTACTACCAGCCTGCAGAGTGCCTCCGATTCAGCTGACCGCAGTGTGAGCCGTCTTCCAGGGATATTGTCTGGGATACAGAGATCGATATTCAAGAACACATTCTTATAGTGAAGTCGCAGTTTTTTCAGAACAAAGTTCTCTGAAATTTAAAACCAAATTTTTTAATCAAATACAGATTTAATAATCAATTACGGATAAGGCTGCCATAGCGTTATTGGTTAACGCGCCTGCCCCGGATAGGAGGAGATGCGTGGGTCGAATTATTTTTTAGTTGGTTTGTTTTTTCTGTATGTCTTTCTAATTGATTAATTAATTTGGTTTCATACAATAGTTCCCTCTGTCGAACCTTGTAAAAAGCCATATAATAAAGAGTTTAACGTGTTTTTAAACTGCTATTTTACGTTTTTTTTGATTCTTTGGCATTGTAGTAATCAACTTCCGCCTGTTACATAGGAGACGAAGGGGAAGACGGAAGGGAGATTTTTATTTTACTCGTTAAACCAAATTTGAGTATTTTTCGTACTTATAAGCCCTCCTAGTACAGGGGGCAAGACACTGGATTCTCAGAATATACGTATGTAAAAAAATATATGTATTCTTCCTATGCTGAGGTGGTATGTTACCTAGATGTGTCTGAGAGGAGCAACATTTTTTATTTATTTGTTGCACCAATTTACAGTTAATTTTTAGAACGTCATACGATTTATTAATATAAAATTTCTAGTGATTCAACTACATGCTCCAAGGTGCCTTTGTTGATATTTCTGATGCAATAAAACATTCATAGATAGAGTATCAATAACAACCAATATTGATATGCTAACTAGAATTACACATCATTTTTCCGGATCACAACAAGGGTAGGCAGAGATTATTATTGTGAACAAATAGATTAATGGCGATTGAGCGCATTCTTCAGAAACTATCGTGCATCAAACGACTTTCAGATTAAAGCTCTTATTCATCCAAATGACTGGCGAGAGAGCAAAAACTCGGCATCCACAATATTATGAAGAAACAAAAAAGTTCAGAATTTTTTAAATTAAATATTTCAAAGAATAATAGGATTATAATTTATAGAATTAAACTTTGTTTACACCACTTTTTTTATTATTGAAAAAATTCAAAACAAAAATAAAATTTAAAAATCGAAGTATAGATAATCAAAATATTAAAAAGTTATATATGGAAAATAAATAATATAAAGTACCTACTTAACATGAAAATAAATTTAAAAAATAACTATTTGCAATAAGGACCTGATTATTTATAACATTCAATTTACTATTAACACTCTTTCTTATTTCCAAAATTTATAATTTATCAAACTGTGATTCTGTATAATTTGTATGTAAAATTTGTAAACCCTTATTAATATCAAAAGAATGATCCATGGCCAAAAGATGGTTAGCAAATTTGGAATAATTATTACTATTTAAACATCTTACGTGTTCTTTAACTCTAACTTCAAAATTTCTACAAGTTTTTCCTATATAAAAATAGTCACAATCGTTACGAATCAATTTATAAACAGAATATTATTAAACTTAGTAAAAACCTCTACCAAATTTACCGTCTAGCGGTTTCGAGACGTACCCGTCTCTTCGTCAGGACCAACACTACACTACTACATTCACAACACTATACACCCCAACCATAGTATTGTAAAACTATCACCACTATTGTTCACATGCGTGTTAATCTTGTCAGAAAATTGAACAACTGAACAATTCAGGGATCTAACGAGAGAGAGTGAGAGGGGGTGGGGTCTAAAGTGGGTGTTATCACATATCTTGTGAACGCTACATTGAACAAAGGGCTATATGGAAAATTAATTTGGTTATTAATGAGAGGTACTCTATTATTCACCTCCTCCCTAATGTAAAAAATGTCTAAATTATTCAATTAATAGTGTATTGTTGGTCCTGACGAAGAGACGGGTACGTCTCGAAACCTTTAGACCGTAAATCTGGTAGTGGTTTTTACTAAGTTTACTAACATTCTGTTATTATGTTTAACCACAAAATTAATGCTTTAAATATTAATAATACAATTTACAAACACCCGATTTTTTAAAAAAATTATCCTTATCATTATTATTTAATGTGTATTTTTTAAATTTATTATTAGTATAAAAATCCGAAATGGGCAGCCACGTCGCCAGACGAGAAAACTTCACAGGACAATAGTCCGAATACGAAGGAAATCCGGTAGCAACTTGGTCCTGCGACGCCCAAAAAGGTGGATGAATAATACAACCAACGATCTAATGTGGCTGCACATCTCCTGCCGGGATTGCCAGTTAAAAATATTCCCAATGGCCTTGTGATAAATGTCTATATTCCTGCGAAGAAGCTGTTTGCACTGTTACGTGGCGCCGAACACGCTTGACCACACCAGCGCGCGCAACATTTTGATATCTGTTGGTGTGAGAGTATATACATACACAACACATTACGTATTTGCTTAATGTTTTCAGCATTTTATTTTCGTCATACTTTTGAAGGTTAAAGTAGTGGGCGCGTGGAACTGTTTACTTTAGATACATGTTGTTTAGTGCCGAGTCAAGACTCACTTCCGCGATTTTTTTGCACAGTATTTTTAAACAATCCTGAAAGTGTAATAGCATAGTTGAAAGCAGTAACGACATGCATTTAATGTTGTGGGAGTTGTGGGAGTACAACGTACGGGCATTTTCCAAAATGTTGTGAAAAAATCGTATATATTTATTGCGTATTTTGACTGTTTCACATTTCATCATTTTTCCTCAACAAATTTTTCCATACAATTCAGCTGCAGAACATTATTTCAGGGCGCTTCTGGAAGCGCACGAAATAGTATTTAAAAAAACATTTATTTTCATATTCATACAAGTATACATGTAAAATTCTATTTTTATGTATCTAAAAAAAGATATCTTTTTATTTTATTTTATTTTCATTTATTGGTTTTCTTACAGCCATATAATTAATCAATCTTGAAAAAAAACAATAATTGATGTACAGAGTTTTGGGCCAATTACAAGAAAACACATATATACAATCGATAAAAAAATAAGAAAAAACATGTCCAATAGTGAGTTTGTGTGAGTGTGTGTATTTGTGTGTTTATTTATTTATTTATTTTGTTTTGGGAAAAGTTAACAGCAAAACAATCTTAAAGATTTTCCACTGAATTTAAAAATTTACTTTAACATACATTAATAGCGAATGGAGAGGGTGGAGGGGAATGTGGGACGGGAGTAGAAGGGAAGATATAATGTACAAATTAGTTTGGGTGCGGTAGTGTAGATATTGTTTGTTTTATGTTTCTTATTGTTGCGTTGAAAATGTCAATGTGGTGAGAGTTTGTGTTAAATGAATTTGTGGATCTGTACATAAAGGAGTTTTGTTTTGAGTTGGTCTTACAAAAAGGGAGATGAAAAGTAGGTGAATGTCTGTTATTGCGAGTTGGGATGTGGTAAGATATTCGTTGAAGAAGTTCCGGACTATCAACTAGATTGTGTGTTATTTTGAATAGCATCACCGCGTCAGCTATGTTTCTTCGACGAGTTAGGGTCTGCATGTTAAAAAACTTCGCAGAGTCTTCATTGCTTATATGAGATCTAAATGAACGGAGGTCTAGGTATCTTAGGAATCTGTTTTGGACGCTTTCAATTCTATTTTCGTGTACTGCATAACCTGGATTCCACACCTGAGATAAAATACTACGAACGTATGAGAAATAAAGTGTCTTGAGGGTACTGATATCTTTGCTGTAGATATCTAAGAATTTGAGGACCCCTTTTTAATACAAATTAATACTTCGTCGATGGTTGTGCATTGTAAAATTAGGAGCGTTCATAAACCACATGGCATGACAAGGGCTACGTGAGGGCAGGGGGGGTTAGAGCCTAGCTACGTAATTCTTTTTACTTTATTTGGTAAAATTAAAGCTGTACTGAATATGTTATTATAGCATATGAATATTTATCTCAATAGTTTGATTCATATCTTTGTATTTTCGGTACGATGTATATTCTCAGAGGCGTGCGTACATCTGTTTTATCGGCCATTACTATTATCGTCACCTTGCACAGGTGACTTCTCTCACCAGTGATGGTTGGTGTTTTAGTTTTAAAAGAAAATTGTTTTAATTCCGATCGACCGCGTGTCACTACTACTCGGTGAAAAAATGATTTTAATCTTGTTCTTGTACCATAAACGTACCTCGTTGACAACGTCAATTATTTCTTCAACTTCGATGAAAACTTCAGTCATTTCAAGTTCAAAGTGTGGTTTGGTTTATCAAAATTTAATAAAGCTAATACCTATATATTTATTAACGAGTAAATACAAGTGAAGAAAATGTATGTGCATTTATTTATCATCGAATTTTACCACACTAGGTAGGTACCGTATATCATACATACGCATTTTTATTTAAAAATGTGTTTGGTCAATTATATGTTTTTGTTTATTTTCATAGATGGCGGTAGTGTGCCACCATACATATTGTATGAAAATTTTGAATGAATATTTAAAAATAATGACATAAATTACATATTTGAGAATGTAAATCATTAAGGTTAATTATTGTTTACATTAATGTAAAAAAAAGTTTTTATTGGATAGTTTCGAAGTAATAAGCCAAAATATATCAAAGTTACAACATCCGCACGCTTGACACCAGACGCGCAACATATATACAAAATCTGAAGAGTTGGATGTTGGTGATTGCGCTTGCTGGACATTGATTTGTTTATAAACGATGATTTTTTTCCATCGCGCGCGCATATTGATCAAATGAAATTTCTTATTTCCTGTTACGAATTTCCGTCCTTTTCACGAAATCACTGCCACAAATTGCAGGAAAGCGAGAGGAAAGATGTAACACATCAAAAATGCTTTTTTCCTAACTAAAGCACCGCCAAAGTTTATTGGTCGTGAATCATCGTCAAACCCAATAAATGCCGCTAACTTTAAATCTCGCCGGATCGTGTGAACTAGGCTTAATGCGGACGTCGCGACAGGGGACGCTGTGTGCGTCGACCTCAACCGGCTCGAGTGCGGTCTATTACTGTCAAGGTCGTCATGACGTCACTAAATACAATTATCCCAAGCTTCATCTTATTCAACCATTCGCACCCTTCGGAAACTCTGACACAACTCTTAAATTAACGAAAAAAAAACTTCAAAAATATGTATATGTTTGGTCTAGGAAGCTATTCCCGGTCAATTAATTTTATCCTTGGTCTGGATAAAAATAATATAATTTAAAATATAAAGACATTGATGAATTAAATTATTAATTTCTGGGTGGCCTGAAGTATTTATGTGGATGTATATATTTATTAACCTTATTCTACCATTTTGTAAAAAAAAGTTACTAGAAAACTATAAAAGCTTTATTGCTGGTTTGAGCCAGCGTACGATGTAAAAAATATAAACGTAGTAAAATGAGTTAAACGCTGATTTAAATATATACCTACACAACTAAACATAATTTTGATTATATTATTGATGGATTTATTAAAATTGTAAAGATTATTCATGACGATAAATTAGGTTATTTGATTTTATTAAAATTACGCTTTGCATCATTTATTTGTTCATAAATTTAAGTTTTAAATTAATATTTGGTATTTTTTAATACATAATAATAACACCTGCATACTTATTAAGCTTTTCAAATATTATTAACAAAACACAACGTGTATATTAAACAGAAATCTACATATTATGTAAAATCTCATTTGGCTTATTTAATGATATGTAAATATTGTAGTACACTTACAAAATAATTTTTTGTTTGACCATGAAAACATATCGTTCATTGCGTCGTTGCGATGTGGTCAATAATATTATTTCAGATTCCTTTGAATGTTTACTTTATACTGTAATTATAACTAATACAAACTAAAAATATATTTTTTCAGATATGGCAGCGACAGTTTTGAATTGTCATCCAACCAATCAGTAGCAAACACTCCCTGAGTATGACGTAATGTAGATATATCTATATATTTGCACATTGGTACACATTCACAAAAATATGTTTATGAGCAGAATGTTTTTAGCATGTATTTGCGTCCATAAATTATTTAATACTAAGAAATCGATACATACCATACTTGATTTACATTAAAGTGCGAATTTGGAGAAGTTGTAAAAATAAATTTATCATTACAAAAATGTATTGATTTTCCATATTCTTTTTTAATGTTTTCCGTAAATAAATATTCTCCGAAGAATTATTATTTCAGTGAAAACGTTTTCTTTAATTTATGACAGAGAATCAAGATAATCAAGATATTTATTTTATTTATGTTGCTAATATTCTTTTTTTTTTTCTTAATTACTTAGATAGCTATGCTATCTGAACACTTTGTGTTTCATAAAAATGTAAAAACTTTATTCTGGGCATGTATTTTCAATAAAATAATAATTAAATAAATAAAAATATAATTTTAAAAAATTAATAAAAAATAAAGAGATAAATTAATTAATTAAATCCCAGCATCCGTATTATGAATGCTGGGCCCCAGTGGATGGAAAGGGGTGGGATGGAAGAGATGGGTGGGAATCAAAAGATCAGTCAAGATGTAAAAGAATTAATATATTCAAAAACACACCTGTCGAGATGCTACGGCAGACGCCAAGGCTTTAGCAATTAGGTTAGATATATTACAGTCCTACATAAAGCTCTTCTATGTAGCACATATATAATGAAATATATAGCTTAGACAGATAATTACTGAGAAAATCACATACGAGTACATATAATGTGATCTAAATACACAGAATCGAACCCTGCAGTATGTCAAGATTATCTTGCCTATTGGACTACCCTGGATCACTTTGCCACCATTATTAAAAAACCTTTAAAAATATTATTACCATTATTATTATATTTGTAATGTTTGCAGCAATAACTTATTTCTCGATTCTGTTTAACGTCAGACTGTCCTAACTGTTGCAGCAATCGCGATGGTCAGAGCACGCCACCGCACAGTGGATGGTTTCATACCACGCTAGCAGGCAAAAAATACAAAAGTCGTAGAATCATTTAAGTTTTTTTTTTCATTATGATAATATCACATAATTACTAAGTGATTAAAATCCGTTGAGATTTTTAAAAAATATTTCACAGTACAAACGTGACAAACTCTGCATTGACCAACAAGACAACCGCGCTTAAAATCAGATACCAGAACACGAGGATATAAGTAGTAATAAGTTTTTTTTAAATTAAAGTTCTTGCAAGTGGTATGTACTGTTTTCCATTTATTTGTAGGTATTTTTAAAATTTATTTACTTTAGTGGTAATAGTCAATGCATAAAGTGATGTTTTTTATTTAGTCTAAAACAGTTTTAAATATTTACATACCTAAATTATTTATTATTTAGGTAAGTAAATATTTAATATTTCGTTTAAAATTTAAAAGAAAAAATCTCTCTAAAGTATGCGGTTGTGTCAAAAGTATATTTTAAAGATGTAGCGTAACTCCCGGCCGCGCAGTTTAATATTGCAAGAGTTATTTAATGACACATAGTGATAGAATTTTTATGTTACCCAATTCGAAATATAGCAAATTAGTTACAACTCATATATATATTTGATAAATTAAATATAACGCACTTACCACTAAGTTACATTTAAAAATCTGGCAGTGTAATGTGTCATTTGTTTCACAACCACCTCTAAGTGAATAAAATACAAAAATTACTCTTACTAAATTTGTAAAGAAGGAATTATTATGGTTATCAAAAGAACATATATTATATTGCCTTTACTCAAATCGCATGTTCCAATACAATAATTTATTAATGTCATTGTCTTATGTGCAGAGGTGTAAAAATATATTTAAAGATGCCAGAAAACATGAAGAGTATAAATAAGATGAATGAATTTAAAAACAAATGCTATAATTATTGTAAAAATAGTATAGAATTGTAGAGCATAAAATGTATTATTTATTATAGATTTTACTATAGATTAGATTAGATGTAAATGTAAATATGTAGGTTATTATGGATAGTATATTAGTAGTAGATTTAAGAATGTAAAGTGTTAAATTCTAGTTAATATACAAATTGTAAGATTAACTAACTTAAGAAATAAATTAAATAAAATCCAATACGAGAAAATTGCCTTGTCGAAAATCAGTCCGCCTCCATATATTTTATTTCAATTTGATCAGTTTTTATTGTTTAAATATACAGTGGCTTGAAACACCTTGTTCAGTTGGTCCAATAGTACCCAATTTTTTAAAGTGATACCTATGCCTATCTTCTGAATAAATTAATAAACTTTATAAATAAGAAATGAAATGTATCACTTGGCTTTTTATTTCATTTAATTGCATCTAGTTTATACCTAAATTCCACCAAAAAAAGTATTTCTTAAATTCTGTAAACTCACATATTTAATTTTTATTTTTACTCATATTATATCAAACGCAGTTTTGAAATTAACTGTGGCACAAAAGGGTTGCATTCCCTCAATAAATTGAAAATATATCAGCTCCATTAAAAAAATATTCTTTACATCTTTATTTCGGAAAATATGATTCTTTCCAGCAGGCGACCCCAATTTCGTCCATCGTGCACCGCCGACCTGCCATCAGCTGCCGACGGAAGACTGGCGGGGTGTTGCACACGACGATGACCTTGACCTTCCGCGAATTGTGATTGTCTCTCGCCCATTGCCATATCCCCGAGGCCGGCACCTGGACCGACGCTTACTTTGTCCATTGTGCGCCCAGGTCAGGAAGAGGAAACGCAGCGGTATACTAAACTATTCTACATTTCGTAACAAACACATGCAAACTCTAATGTACATCACAAACCGTTTACACAATTGCTTAATTGCACAACATTTATACATAAATGTAACGTATTACATTGCTTAATAAATATACATTTTAATTTATACTAAATGATTAATAATAATGATAATAGATACAGAATAAAAATAGGGTCGCTCAGGTGGTTTGGGCATGTTGAGCGAAAGAATGAGGAAAGAATGGTAAGAAAGATATATAATGCAAGTGTTGACGGCGCCAGAAAGAGAGGGCGACCACGGAAGACGTGGCATCACCAGATTAACCAGATACTGGAAGATGCCTCAACAACCGTCGATCTTGCATGCGAAGATGTATGAATGTAGATTAAGCAAAAGGTGTATGTCAGGGCAGAAGAGTATGGCGCTCTATCCTCTCTGCCTACCCCCACGGGGAAACGGCGTGATGGTAAGTTAGTTAGTTAGTTAGTCTTTATTTAAACTTGTTGAAAATAGATTCTCACCTCGCTATATAGATATATATACCTATAAGTAAAAACAGAAAACCAACAACAGACATACAAGTAGAATAAGAAACAAAAACATGTCGAAATTTAAAATAGAAAGTAGAAAAATAATGATAATAAAAATAGATAAATACATAAAAAATAATGGAGAACAGTCACTGTTGCATAATTAGTGTCCATCTTTTATGCATTGGGGAGTCAAGCCACATAGCAGCTGCTTGAATTTTTAAATATTGATTCAAAATTTTCACCAATGGCGGCACACTACCGCCATACATATTGTATGAAAATATCTATGAAAATAAATAATAACATATAATTGACCAAACACATTTCTACACAAAATGCGTATATACAGTACCTACCTAGTGTGGCAAAATACAATAATTAATAAATACACATACATTTTGTTTACTTGTATTTACTAATTAATAAATATATAGGTATTGGCTTTTTTAAATTTTGATATTAATTTCTGTTGCTGCTCGATTGATATTTCTAATTGTGAGATGTCAAATGTTACACATCATAATATGCGACTACCGTAAGGCTCGCTCGTTTTTTATTTTATTTTTTATTTTGTATTTAAATTTTTTTTTAATTCACGCGCAGGCCCTGAGACCTGAAAATAATACAAGGTAAAAAAAATATAATTACGGTATATCTGCGTGAGCTGTTTTTCTCGAAAAAATACATTGACTAATGCGGGAAATATATCTACTTTATTTTGAAAATAAAAGAAGCATCTAAGCCGGCAAAAAATGGAGCATAATGTGTGAAGTTAGGAATACCCTGAATATTACAGAAGCCATAAGCTTACCATTAATGATACGACAAAGTCTGCCGACTGTTCACGTGTGGTAGCCACGTGGAAAATTCCGTCATACAATAGACGTCACATTGACAGCTGACAATCGCGTGGAAAATTCTACACAATACATTTGCTCTTGAAATATCAAGGCTGACTTGGGTAGTGCTGGGTGGGAAACTATTTTCAATGATTTTTTTTCTTTTCAAAGACCGAAGTAATACAGCGTATTAATTTAATGGTGTCCTTATTGATCACACATTTCATAAATAAAGTGATTTTGGTAAACCACGAAAATTACACAGAAAATAGACTTTGCAACACTAGTCTGCTGGTGTCTTGGAATGGGGCTCGAACCACCAACCACCAGATTACATGAACACCACACAAGCTTATTCACACATATTACAACCGGTTGATTGTGCTATGTTTCCTATCATCTATAAATACGCGTAATAAAATTAAAATTAAAATGTGTAAAATTATTATTTATATTTCTATTTTTTATTTTTTTGTGTTCTTTAATTCTACATTTATATTGTTCTTGATTATGTTTCTTAATAATTTATGTTCACATTTATATTTTTTATACATTATTTCTACTGTCTATCTTTTATCAACTTTGTACAAATTGTAAAGTAAAAGGCTTTAGAGCCGTTTATATGTAAATAAATAAATATTTAGACACAAATTTCCTCCCAATATTATACCTCCCATCCTTCCACATCATTCCACAAGTAACATAAGGCAAACTTCTACTATTTAATTTTTTTTCTCATAACAAGTGCTCTTGAAAACATGTTTTAGAAAATTTTTATCAAAGGCATATATATTTATACATATATCTTAAAATTTCCATTTTAGCTACAAAATCACTTACTCTCGATTTCGTTAATTGCTACTGGTGGTTATTTAATTTGATTTGTGTTTTATTTTAATAATAATGTCACCACAATGTTCAAGCCTCCATACAGAAGAAGAAAAAATATTCTTCGAACAGTTGTTTAATTTGTATATTAGATATTTTTAGTTAAGTACAGTGGGATATTAGAATTCGGTGAAACTTATTAATTTCTTCTCCAAAAACAGCAAAATAATTTTGTGATGACATTATTAATAATATAAACTTATTAATAGCTGTAACGATCAAATATTTTAAAGGCTACCTCTCTATGAAAGCAAAACTGCTATTGTTTATGTAGGTAATGTTTATATATCTATTATTTATTATTTTTATTTTTATTTTTCGCCCAATATTATTGGTAGCTTCAGGCGGTGGCGGTGAGCCGATCTAGCAACAGCACCCCAGGTGAGGTGATCTAGGTCGCGGGGTCACTAAAGGTGGAGCGACCCCTGTCTGGCGAGGAGCGGGGACACTCCCCGAGGGACGTGCCTGCACTCGTCAGACCAACTGAGGTCGCGGAACAAAGTTGTATGATACCCTTAGGGCCAGAATCCATTATGTTAAATGTCAAATTCTTCCCGAGGCTGGTAGGTTTCATCGTATTAAAAAAAAGGCTATAATACGCTTGTGTGTAGCATGCTTTTTATTAACAATAAAACAATAATAACATTAGGTATGTTATTATTTATTACTATTTCATTATATTTTCAAGTATATTGGTAGAGTTCTTGTTTTATATTTTTTTGTTTTTTAATTAATAACTTTTATAATTTGTTTCTATGTGAAATATGTTAGGAAACAAGTCAATATGTTCGATTCTAATCTGATTCGTACTCTTTTCACATATTCATATAATATAACATTAACTTGTGTCTGTTATATATTTGCGAATAAATAAATAAACACCAGTAGACAAATATTTTTTTACAATTCTCGATGATTCTTATGTAATTTTTCGTGCTGAATCCGAATACGCCATCAGAAATTGCACATCAGCCATCATTTTTTTTAAATTGTACTTTTTATTTCCAAATTAGCGTATCATGCCTTGTATATTTAAATCTTTCTAATTTTCGAAGCCCTTCACTTTAGACGTACTATAAATATAGACTAGTTACAAACCAAAATATCTGCTACACAGAACGAGAACAGCAATTACTGTGAACATAGACGAACATTGCGGGAGTTGGTCTAAGGGTGTCCAAAATGTATAAATGTCCGCACGTATATATAAACATTAATACAATACACAACCCCGTTTATATTTGTATCTCTTTTACAGGTATGCTGCGCTATAAAATCTTTTTTACCATAGAATACATACCGCAAATCGCTACTAACTTCATATGCATTCGTTGAAAAAATTATGTTTTATTTTCCTTTCTTACACGTGGTTATGAAAATAATTTCTATCTCTTTCTGACTGATACATTTAGTACGCACAGAAGACAGCAGAAACTAGATGTCTCAGACTTGTTTTTTAGTGACTAGTCTATATTTACAGTACGTATATGGATAAAACAGATTACCAGAGATTTCAATGAAAATTTGTATGGATTTAAAAGTGATAGCCCTACTTCAGGGTTTGCAATTGGGATACACGAAGTTTTGCTCTTTTCAAAAGACCAAAAAACTATTAAAGTAAATAAATATAAATCTGATTGATTAACTTTATATTGTGGATAAACATTTATATTATGGGTAGGGGTGGATTAAAGGGGGAAAAAGAGATGGAGAAGGCTCTGTTTTCTGCATGGTCCTTAGCAATGGTATTCAAAATTTTAGCAGATCATTGAAACGATGTGTGTAGATTTGTATAGAAAACGGAAGTTGAGTTTTAATGATTTAATTACCAGAAGTGAGTACCTACTTTCGACGTCTCCTTTTGAATTCAGCAAATCACGACCGGAAAGTTTTTATCGTAGACGCATCGAAAAACTTTTAGAACAATTGCAAGAAGTTGTAAATAATAAATGATAATACATTTTTGACTAATTTGTTGTAATTTTATATATTTTTTATGATAATATTAAAGTGTTTTATAAACTTAAGCTAGAATATCAACACGCCTTTGTCTATCTGCGAAATAATATTCAAATACGTTAATTACATTATTTAATATAGAACCGTTGGAAGGTAATTATAATTATGTTTAAATTGTTGTATGTATACGAGTGAGGTTAATCGTAATTAAACTCGTCTACCGAAATTTCAGTATTATCTTTCCTTTTACGAATATTATATTTCGCGAAAATTTTGAATGGGGTGAGTTTCCCCCAATCTGATTGCCAAGGGTTAAACAATGACGTATTAAATATTAATCCACGTTTCACTACACCCCTGCCACTGTTTTAGAATTCTGTACCCAGGAACGATTACCATGCATTATGTATCAGATGAGTTTCAAAAAGTTCAAAAACTTCAAAAAGTTTTGCTTTGGGTTTTGAAATCCAGAAAGAAGCAACATGGCATAAATTGGTTTGTATTTAAAAGCCCTGTGTCTTGTATTAAAGCATTAGGATTCAACGTATGGTTGAAGGGTAATTTTCCGACGTGTTCATATCTAAGATATATATTTTCTGATGAAAATAATCAATTGGATGGATGTTGTGAAATCTACGAGTCTTATAAATCACGTGAAAAGTCAAAATATATAAGTTTAATAAATAATACTAATAAATGCGCTCTATATATGGCTATTTTTCTTCTTCTTTCTATTCTAAAGACTCACCGTATCGAAACATCTCATAACCCATAACCAATCCAAAAGAGGGGAACTAACTGAAGTAATTATAAAAAATATTTATGGTATAATAAAATAATAATAAAAATTTGTAGTTATATATATCTACAATATTTCTTTTCATGTAGTTATATACTATATATAATATTTCTATGTCGTTCTCAATAATTTACTTATAATTTATTATTGTTATACTTCTGCGTGTACATAAATGAGTCTTCTTAATCAAGAACAACCAAACTCCCTCTATCATAGAACAACTAAGTATTCATGTTGAATTTGCTTCATAGGAATCTTTCAATATTAAATCATGGTAGGGTAGCAGAATCCCTTAAAGAGTAACTCGACTAAGTAATATACTTTCTAACGCAGTTGTTACTTCATATAAAAAGATGTAATCAAGAAAACTTAATTTAATCCCCCTTCATTACTCCCCCACTTCTGAATGGGGTCTACCAGGGTGGCAGAAGGGCGAGGAGGTCGTGAACCAAGGTGACTCTCCCCAACTAACCTTCCCATTCCAAAAAACGAATTGCGACTGAAATGAAGCGAAATTCTGGAACTACGCACTTCATACTTTCAACTTTACGCAGGGGAGGGATTGTCCTCTAACTTATTGCGTGGTTTCAGGGGACGATCGATTTTCTTTTATTATTTTAATGTCAGCGGGATATTATTACCCTCGACATATAACATTTTATGAGTGTATTGGGTTTCGGTATATTTGTTAACTCTTAATGAGAATTTATGTAATTCAATAATTTAACATTTATTTTTGAAATTTTATAATATTCTTTTTAATAATTTTGCGGGCTATCAATTTGTATGGAGTATTCAAAATAAACACAATATTATTACTTTTTGTCCTTACATGTGCCAATTTTTGAAATTTCAATACCAGCGCACACTCGCCTATTAATCGAGGCGTTGTATTCAAATGGTATTTTTATATGTTAAAGGTACATAAAATATTTAATAAAAAATTAATGTATTTCAAGAGTGTATTTAAGTTCAAACCTAACAAACCTTACATCAATATCTTTGTCATAATCTCATAAAAATAGCTTTATTTTCGAGCATCCAGTAGAATGCTGCATTAATGCTTATATTTTTTTAATTATTGTAAATTATGTTTAATTTATTACTTTTGTATAAGAAAAAGGATTCTAAGTTATCACGCTAAAAATTGCAGTGTAGCATACAGATTCTGATATAAAGGAATAACAAAAACCCAAATTTTTGTAAAAAAAAAACGCCCAAATATTTGCTGTGAATGTCTAGCCTTAAATGGACCATCAATCGATGTTTCCGATTCTGAAAAATTGCCTCTCACTAAATACAGCCTAGTTATTTTATATTCGACATATTTTCTTTCGTTTGAAATTAAGTTCAGTAATATCGCAATGTTTACTCGGGTCTTGTTTTTGCTTATTTACGTACTATAAGTAATTTTTAAAAAATGGTACGCAATTAAAACACATCTATAAATAACCTGCATGTTCAAGTCCTGCGCGTCATAATTTCATTAAGCACTTGGGCAGTCTGATTGGCGCAGCAGCTGTCCGGCCGCAAGCTGCTCGACCGCTCCCCGAGTCTGGGCTTAACCTTATTCTTTGGAAAGGCGAAAACACGTCCAAGGTTCGCTGATCCCGATCCTGGCCATCTTCCCTTGATCCACTGGCGTGACACGCTTTAACGTAGCACCGTATCCTCAATGAAGTGTGGAGCAGGTGTCGAGAGCCGAGCATCTGTTCTCGGCTGTCAGCTGTTCCCAGCCAGCTCTGACCTCGTTCCGACGAGCCGTTTCAGGATACGCCAGCGCGGCGCTGATGAGAAAGTTCAGAGTTATGTATTGTACGCTCTGTATCTCTGGACTTTCATCTTTGTGTCGCTTTGTATTGACCAAAAATTAACACATCGGCGACAGCGAGATTTCCAAAGCCCGTATCATCCATTTATTATCTGGGATGAAATAAAAATCTAGACAATCAAACTGCGTCGAATATCTTTTGTGTATTATATCACTTTGGTCAACAATGCTTTTATATATTGCCACGAGATGGTAGAATTAGAAGGAATTACGCACTATCGAAATCTCTCGAAATGACTGGGCTTTTCTCGTAAATTCTCGAAAAATCGAGAAAACGATAACCTATGTATGTAAAGAGATTGGCCAAAGTTGATTGTGTGTCAAAGTTAATTGAAAGTGAAAAGTCCGCAGACAAAACGCAGTGTGCAGCGTGCGTTGCTAGCGCATGGTGATTCCAGCGGTAGATGTATTCTGCGCAAGTACCTACCGATAAGCGAGAAGTTTTTCTAGTGCGAAATTAAAGTAAAAATTCTCGATTGAAACGATAGAAACAGCGTAATTAGTACGAGTTAAGAAACAATGCAGTAATTAGTGTTTGAATTCTTCTAGAAACATTTAGTGACTGGATTTATTTATTTATTTATTTAAGAACAGTGCTTCAACTTAATTTTGTCCAGAAACTTTTGCATAAATTAAAACTTTATTGAACTATAAGTAATTCATTTGCCTCTCACAGCCATGTCCCGTGACAATATAAATTTAAAAAAAAAAACATTTTGAGTTGAGAAACATTTAAGCAATTCAGACCATTTTTAATGTTTTTTTTCTTTTAGCTTAACTTCAACTTCTGTTTCTAAACAATGAATACAAATTAGCAAGATTCTTGCCGATACTTCTGTGTCTTTCCATTCAATCCAGTAGTAAAAAATTAAATGCTTTATTAGTAAATGCTACAAATTTTGAATTGACATTAAATCATTGTCAATATTACAATTTATTTCGTTTTACCAAAAATACACTCAAGAACGTAAAGATTTTTTTTAATACCAACTAGTAGTTTAAAAAATAATCCTACTGAGCTAGGTTTGGCTTTATATGGCTAATTATTTATTTTATGAAAATTCTCCGCTGATTTGAAATGAATCGTAATTGTACATAATCTCAAAGTTAGCATTAATTGATTGCCTCCCTAGAAGTCAATTGTTCTGAGATTTAAATTTACATTTTTGTTCTCGTATAATCCAAAATTTTTCGCAATATTTTCGAAATTGTTTTTAATTAATTTAATGCACAGCCAACGCATCCATTTTAGCTTTGATTTCAAGTTTTTATTAAGTATAATTATGCTTTAATATAACTTTTCTGAATATGTACCTACCTGGTTATGTTAAATATTATAATTAAGATAAATTGATACCAATATAGTAATTATATTTTATTTTTTAACTTATTGATATAGTTAAAAGTGTATGTGATACTTTAAAAATACAATATCTCCAAAGGTTTTGGTAACAAAGTAAACACTTTGTGTATTCTTCTATCTACTACAATATTTGTTTATTGTCTATTAAAAAAGTTAACCAGTAGGAAACCAGACTTCATTATCATTTTTTATGTTTTATTTATTTTCGGTTTTAGTTTCATTTTTCAGTTTCAGCTCACTCAACTTTCATAATAATGTAAACTTTGACGTGTGAGCGAAAACACAATATGTTTATATGCATGTATGTTCTAAAAACACAGTAACTGTGTTCTTAGAATATACCTGCATACAGAAATATTGTTAAAATATATGCTGATGTATGAAAGGAGTTAAAAAAATTTACAACACCGATTTTCAGGCGTATTCTAGTAAATATGTTAAAATCATTCCACTTTAAAAATATAGAGGTATCATTACCAACTACGAAAATCTATGTATACTAATTAGTTCAGTATAATAGTCCATTCAAATAAACGAAAGATTCTGAGATTTTAACACATATAGAACTTTCAAAATTTGATAATATGTGGGTGTTCTTACGATGGAATTGGTGAACGTTACATTGTGCAGAGTGATCACTTAAACCAGCTCATACAGGTTGTAAGCCCTGGGCATCTTATAAAAACACTTCTACACTCGTTTATCATGTTCATAGCTTCGTCTATGCGAGACTTCTATGATTTATCTTAATTGAAAACAGAATATTTTATTTGCCATGTTGATTTTTTTGATCAATTAAAAAGGATGTGAATTGAAAATAATCTAAATTCATTTATCACGCAATCAAGTTGAAGTACATATTTCAAAACGAGCAAAGCCGACAATTTTTTTTTCATTATTGGCTCAACATTTTCAAAGAGTCACTATAGATGTTTGTTTATATTAATAGTTGAATGATTAAAAATTGGGTTATTTATGTACAAAATATTTTTATTACTGTGTCTATAAATCTCTTATGTTTATGACAAATGTCTCTGAAGAAAGTAATAAATTTATGCGTATTTATATATAAGTATTTTCAGTTTTTTTTTATCGTCTTGTGCAGTTTCCTTGACACAATAAAAAAACAATTGAACAGCCGACAGATTATTCCCGCGCTCTCATTTCCCGCGCTGACCGCGAAAAACAAACATGGCGGCTGCGTTTGAATAATGGATGGCCGCGAATGTCACCCGTTATCAGTCGATTATAGTTCAATGTTGCCTTCAATTTTACAAAGATATCTTTATATTTGAAATACTCTCAGATGTTACAAGATGCTCTCAAGAACTTCCAGGAAAGCGAGTAACTACAGCGGTACCTAACAATTCATTTAAAAAAACAATTGCGAAATATTACAGTCAATTATTACAAGTTACAATATTACAAGTGAATAAATAATACAAGTGAATTCTTAATACATAATTTCATGTAGTTTTCCTACTGGATTTTCATTTATTTCAAGTTTAATAAACAGTATTTCAAGTATTAAGGAGTATCATTCTATAATGCTCTTCTCAATTAAATCTTCTACAAAAAACAATTACTATAACGCAATGAAAAAAATCTTACCAAAAACAATCAATATATACATACTTTTAAATGTTATTACAATACCTTCTTAATTTTTAATTCTTGTAACTTAATTAACGTTTCCTTGTGCATATCTTATTTACTTAATCTAATGTCTTACATTTTTGTAATCATGTACTGTTTATATCTTACTTACCTAATTTAATGTCTTAAATTTTGAAACTTAATCTAATATTTCTCTGTCTATATCTTACTTATTTAATCTAATGTCTTACACTAACGATTGCATTAACAATAGATATATATACATATATGACAATGCCCCCCACTTTTAAACACGACAATAAATTCTCATTTAAAAGTGGGTAAGCGTGTAATATAAATGTGTATTAATTATATTATATTGAAAACAGCCACTCTTAAGTTTGTACATTTACCAAATAAATTTAATAAAAATAAAAAAAATAACATTACGGTCAGATTTTTGAAAAAATAATAGTTGGTACTATTATAAATTGCTTGAATTAATGTGATGACCGACACAGACATTCTCAGGCGGGCTAGAGCAGATAGAGGACTCCACTCGTTAGTAAAAGTCAAGAAAATTTCATATCTGTGTCACATACTACGAGGGTAGAAATATCACTTGCTCCAATTAATACTAAAATGCAAGATAGAGGGTCGCAGAGGGGCTGGTAGGAGACAGTATTAGAAGTGTAATCTATTCTGGGTAGCGCAGGATAGAGGTGAGACTTTCGCTAGAGTAATCTTCAACCTGATAGGGCACACAGAGAAGAAGAAGAACGTGTTATGTAACCAGTTGAGTAAATATTATATTATTTAAATATCCAGAATGACAAGCCAGTGAGGATCCAGGCTGTCGAGATGTAGCGGAGTTGCATTGTTGGACAGAGTGAGAATACACTGCATGGAACCCCTACTCCTACCCATAAAAAATTACAAATGAGGTGGCTTGGACATGTGCTAAGAACGCCAGAGGAACGAATCCTAAGAAAATTTCTCCTGGCAACCCCGGAAGGAAGACGGTCGGCGGGTCACCCCAGATTAAGCTGGGAGAGGCAACAGAAAAATGTGTATGAAAACAGAACGGGTCTAGACTGGTTGACTCACGCAGATTAGCGCAAGACAGGGGAATACGGAAGTATCTTGTAGAGTCTTTAAGCCCCCGACCCTACTAGGACAAAGGGATGAAAATGATCCAGAATGATTATGCTATGGAAAAAGTTGAATGGTGAAAAAGTTACAAAGACAAGGAATGAAAGTTGCCACGCCAGTCCATGATGTTAAAAATACTCGAACAAAATTAAATTATTAAAAACTTTGAAAATATTGTAGAGCGCAAATAAAGATTCGAGACATTAAACAACTTCATTATTATTATTCTTGGACTGCAAAGAAGGGAACTAAGAAAGTTCCAATTAAGCTAAAGTAACATTTTATACAACGGACAGCGAAACTCGACAAACTCGATAAACGACAAACAAACAAAAATCATAGAGTAAATTTTTAACAGATTTTACAGTTATAAATGTTCTATTTATATAATTTTAACATCAACGAACGAAATATACAATATAAATATTGGTATCCAATTCAAACACTATTAAAATTAAATTTAAATAAAAAATATATATAACTATTTCATCTTGAGTATGACGTATGGAAAAAACATTAAGAAAATAAATAGTTAACCCCTTTACTAGTGGGATCATTACAAAAATAAAAAGTTTTGTACAAATATTAAGTGTATAAAGTTTATACAAATAAATGTTAAATACATGAACTCACATTTTTTAAAGTACGTTAGATTTATTTTTTTTTCACATGGCCTCATTTAAAAATTTAATCTAATTTGGTATGATTATTAAAAATATTTTAATATAGAGTAACAAATCGCGAATTGGAAAGATTTCCTTAAGGTAGTGATAAATTGTTTTATTTCATAATTTGTTCATAAATATATTTATAACTTCGTTATCCCAGAGGAAGACCACTGGTTTTCTGATGATGAGAGTCGGAATCCGATTTTTGTAAATCACGCATTATTTTAAATTGACAAATAAACGTGCGTTCTTGTATTGGCAGAGCACTCCATCACTCCAGATAATATCAGGGAGGTCAGGCACACGTAGGGACGTACTGTGTGACGACCAACACTATTGAATTTCTGATAAGCGTAGGTACTTCACCAAGGTCCTGATAATAAAATGAGTTAAAACACATTTCTGCTGGACCACAAATCGATAATGTTTGAATTAAAGTTGCACTGCGGCCCTCAAGAACGCGCTGCACAGAATATTCCAGATCTAAATTCTAGCCCCTCGATTATTTTTATAATGATCTGGACTGCTTGAAGTGTTTATTGTTATTTTTATTTATTTATTTAACGCCCTTATAGGCTTTTACATAATATGCAAAATATAAAATAAAATAAAAACACAAAAGACAGATAGTTATAAACATTACAGTACATTAAAAGGATAAAGTACATATAATATATTTGTGTTAATTAAAAACAGAAATGAAAAAGAGAATTTTAAACGGGAAGAAGAAAAAGAAAAAAATATTTATCCATTAACATGAGACGTACAGAATTGTTTCAATTTAGTCCTATACAAAGTTATACTATCAGCAAAAATGTCGACCACCTCCGCGTGTTCATTTCCTAATGAGTGTAGTCTGGGGATTACAGAGTTTGATAATGCATTAGTTCGGACATTTCCTCTATAATAAAATAATGTACTGTGTATTGATGACCTCTATGGTGCATATAAGTTGATCAGACTAACAATCTGAGGGCAATCAATCGTGTAATTTATGATCATATACAGAAAAATTAGGTCTGTTACGGTACGTTTCACAGACAAGTTTAATAGTTACAAACAACTAAGGAGATATTCATAATTGATATCCTCCAAGCGTATATTTAATTTGTAATTAATAAATTTTAAGAACTTTTTTGGATTCGTTCAACTGCCGTTGAATGATTAACATAGTGAAGTCTGAGGTCTGACAGGAGAAGTGTAGAGGACTTTATTAGTGTCTTTATAAAGGACGAATGCAACGGAATGTTAGAAATCTTGATTTATTTTTATAATACTTAATTTTTCGTGCGATAATTTCCAATTTGCCAATCACAAAATTTGTATTGGCGAAAATAAGTAAAGATATATAAATCATTCAAAGGCTAGTCTAGCTAAAAAATAATGATTAATTTTCCATACTTTTATTTCCAGGACATAGAAAAAGATAATTTAAAGTCAGATCGATTAATTTAAAAAGCCTTCGTGTATTCTATTTACACGGATTAATGCACTCTAGATGGCAAAGTCCTCTAAAGTATCACATTATATTTTGCTGATTGCCTATGCTAATCTACTACTGTTGTTTACAACACTGTAGGCAAATATATAAACAAATGGTGGTCTATAAGCGAGTATCCACGAAGAAAGGGGCATTAGCCCTCAAGGAACTAGTGGATGTTTTATTCTTTTCAGAACTTGTTTTTAATTCAATAATCAAGACATATGTATAGAGAAATAATCGACACATAGTTGATATATTCGTGTTTTATTAACCAAATTTGAAAAAAAAATTGAGAAAAAAACGACTAAAATAATAAAAAAATATTCACACTTATTATATTATTGGAGTAGGTAATACTTCTAGGCGAGTTGGAGGTGAAATTTCAGTTATGCAACGAAATGCGCGCGCTTCTTGGCACGGAATTTTTCCCACCATGAAGTCACGACTTACCGATCAAAAGCTAAGATGGCGGTTTTCCAAATGTTATTTAACCAATAGCAATTCTTAAAAGCGATGACATCATGTTGTTGAAAATAGTGTTATGAAAATTGCAAAAGCTCCGGGCGCTCTTATTAACAAAATGCTATTATGAAAATTGCATATGCTCCGGGTGCTGTTATTTTATTTATTTTCTTTTTTCTGATATATTTTCCAAAAATAGTTGTGATCATAATGTGTTATTAAGGTGGTTGAATGATGTGATTACTATTTCATTTTCTCTTTTATACAAGTCAAATTACGTAGGTACTGTATTGAATGTGTATTTTAGACTTTTTATCCGTTGATGGAGAAGTGTCATTGAAATTTTAGTTTCTATCATATATCTGGCGTTGGAACATAGTACGTGTTTTTATGTATGCCAAAGAATTTAACTTCTAACGCGCGTACATCATCATTATTATTTTAGTACCTATGTAATGTAGTACATATACATAATTTTTGTAGTTTCAATATTAATGATGGATAAGGTACATAACAAGGCACGGGAAGGTTACAGGTGAGAGTTACTAAATTAGTTTTTATAATGGCGCCTAATATATAATAATATAAACGACACGTTATTTCTTTGTCTTAGATGATATACTATTTATTGAAAAGGAACGGCTCTCAGGTATGCGTCTACTCATACCCAGCTGCTGTGTTTGTCACAACCCTCAACTCACGTGTTATTATATAGTACCACTACATTTGTTTTAAAATATGTTTATATGCTTTTATATACTTGTAATAAAAGATAATTTATTACAGCCGTCGCCAAATGAAGTATTACGTACATCATTATCGTCATCATCAGCCTGTCCCACCTGGGGGAACTCGAAAATCGCGGATCACCACAGCCTTCAATCTTCAGCCAGTTGCCATGAGCTCGGGGATGGTCAAAACTTATTTTACCAGCAACGTCTAAACATCTGTTCCATCGTTTCTCCATTTTTAGGCGAATGTGTAGATCAAATTCTCGATCTTTCGAAGATATCAAACTTTAAAGCGATCAAATAGAAGAAAACAAGCCAAAAAAAATATCAATATTATTTACCGCGAACGAAATTGAAACTTAAAACTTAAAATCGAAAGACGGAAAAATATTTAACCTAAGAATCGTACTAAGTTTTCCTATAATTCAATTTAATATGTACAAGTTATTTATAGTTTTGGATAGATTTATTTGAAGCAATTTTATTTTGATTTACGTGATTTGTCACTGGCGCCAATGGATACTTCTGAAGGTGCAGCCGCTCCCTAAAATGTACCGATAGTTTAGAAGAGTCACGTGTCAACTGGTGTGACGGTGCAGGCGGAGCGAGTGACCTCCCGGGGTCAGTGGCAGGGCAAGGCCCCCTCCTTATCATCCGAAGAGAAAATAGAACAATGCCGACCGAACAGTGCGGGAAAATCTCGCGGAAAACAAATGAGAAGTAATTACGACAAAAAATTATACCATTTTGCACTCCCGTGATAGAAGCCTGAACAACCTGCGTTATGCAGATGATACGGTACTTCTAACAAGTAACATTGAGGATCTGCAACTTCTGCTGAATCAAGTAGTGGAGACATGTGAGAAATTTGGGTTAGAGCTTAATACAAACAAAACAAAATACATGCTTATA
Source organism: Agrypnia vestita (assembly GCA_016648135.1). Classification (NCBI taxonomy): domain Eukaryota; kingdom Metazoa; phylum Arthropoda; class Insecta; order Trichoptera; family Phryganeidae; genus Agrypnia; species Agrypnia vestita. The sequence continues at coordinate 162,561 of JADDOH010000073.1, forward strand.
AGCAAAAATAACGCAGTTGACTTGAATGACAATCTTTATATAGCTGGAACGAAACTAGAGAAGGTACAATGTGTTGTACACTTGGGCTACAACTTAAATGAAAGATGGGATCCTTCGTTTGAAATCAAATGCCGCATAGAGCAAGCTCGTGCAACCTTTATCCGCATGAAAAAGATGTTCTGCAGTCATGATCTCAAACTAGGATTACGAATTCGAATGGTCAGATGCTACGACAGATGTTTTCAGTATTATTCTATGGAATGGAAGCATTGACGCTTACCAAAGAACTGATAAGGCGACTTGAGGCATTCGAGATGTGGATCTACAGAAGAATTCTCAAAATAAGCTGGATGGACAGAGTTACGAAGTTATTAAAACAATAAAAATCCGAAAATTTCAATATCTAGGACGTGTGATGAGATATCCAGAGAAATACGAGATCTTGCATATCATAATGCAGGGAAAGATTGCCGAAAGTCGGGGCCCTGTAAGAAGGAGGACTTTTTGGCTGAAAAACTTGAGACAGTGGTTTGGCCAGTATACTGTGGAGCTGTTCCGGGCCGCAGTAAGCAAAGTCCGCATAGCCAACATGATTGCCAACGTCCGTTAAACGGACAGGGCACGAGAAGAAGAAGTGAATAGAAGCTGACAAGGCAGAACATTCCTGAAACTAACACCTACACAGCATCCGTACACGATTGACAATATCGACATCATTAACAATGAGTCACTCATGTGTGTGAACTGCGGAATGATTTGACAAGGCTGTTTCTGATCACAATATTGTCTCTGCGACACAGACCCCGCCCTCTGAGAGGTTCGATAGTGTTGTAATTATATTTTTAAACGATAATACTTTTCTTTTTTCTTCTTTAGCAGCCATCTCAATCACAAACAGGACCATATCATCCTAATTTCCGTATTCATGAGGATTGTGTGCCTCGGGTCGTGACTCGCTGATGCCCTTGACGATTATCCTACAGTTTCCTATCGATCGAAGTTGATAATTTATATTTAAACTAGCTGTACACTGTTTGGATCGTCATAGAACTTTCGCAAACCTTCTAGAACATTCTCCTTCCAGAGCTTTCAAGAAGTTTACGGACTGTACTGGAACTTTCTAGACACACCAACACATTCCGCCACTCAGTTTAGAACCTTATAAAACTTTCGGGAATTTTCTAGAACCTTCTCCTTCCAGAACTTTCTGGAGCAGGTTTTCCCGGAACCTTCTAGACTCACCGACATTGTCGACGCGCTCATTTTGAAACAATCTGAAGCATTTGCGGCCTTCCCATAACAAAACAAGTGCTAGAAGGCACCAACCAGAAACTAGACTAACAAAGCATATAACATGCTGTAACTATCCCTGGGCTAACTCTCACATTATCAATGTGAGAGTTTGCTCTAAAAAATGTATATCAACGTTTTCCTTATATATATATAAAATGTTTATGTCTACGTGTTTTCCAGGTGATTTGCTTTTTCCTGTTCCATAAACACATATGAATAATTTGTTTATAATAATGAACCTTTATCCGAATCATCTGACTAAACCTTTCTTAAGACTATATTTTATGCTCACCTTTAATGGGATCTTCGGTTCTCCCAAGTTGGAATATCAAGAAGCGACGGAAACTGCCAAGTGAGTAATAATTGTGACCTTTAAGAAGCGCTCGCTTATTATGGTGTAATTTTATCCTTAATGACCTTCAGCAAAGCGTAAGTTTTACAATCGATTCATTTACATTTAGATTGCCGTAGTTATTTGAAACAAAATCAATCATTTATAGCCATAGTGATAGTTAATGGCTAGAAAGCGATAAAATTGTGTATAATATTATTTTCAGCACCTAAATTTACACATTCCCTTTAAGTGCTCCATGATTTAACCTGCGATTGCTATACATGTGCATGATTCGCATGAAAGATGACCATGTACCCGAAGGCATTTTATGCGGAGAACTTTACGATGTCAGCCTAACGTTGAAGATATATGTAAAATGACCTTGTAGACATTATATGATACGTGTGTATAGACGAAGACCAGGGAAAAAACACGTCAGGGATAGTAAATGCTATAGATATTTTAAAAAAAATAGCAAGCTATGCAGAGACCTGCAGGAAGCAGCGGTTGATCCCGATACTGCCGAAAATGCGGTAGTATTTGTGAGTGCAACAGAGCCATCAGCTTTTATAAACTTGGCATCCCATTGTTTCGCGCAGACAGAAGAATGCCGACGACAACAATGTATATATTGTTAAACTTGGTATTCCCGAAAAAAATTATATAGACATTTGTACTCATATATTAACTACCTATACACAAGGAACAAAATTTGATCTCATGAACAAAGTCAAATCAAAATTTTGAAGTCAATGAACAAAGCTTTCAAAAGACAGGTGTTTAAATGCCGTATGCCGTAAAACTGCTGTGCAGTTTGGCATATCTACAAAGTAATAAATATCAAAAAATTAATAAATATATATAAAAAAAAAAATTTAAAAAAATATATTTAAACTTTTTAGCTGTCATTTAATATTAGTAATTCATTACGTACAAATTTTGATGTCATGAACAAAGTCAAATCAAAATTTTGAAGTCAATGAACAAAGCTTTCAAAAGACAGGTGTTTAAATATATTTAAACTTTTTAGCTGTCATTTAATATTAGTAATTCATTACGTACAAATTTTGATGTCATGAACAAAGTCAAATCAAAATTTTGAAGTCAATGAACAAAGCTTTCAAAAGACAGGTGTTTAAATATATTTTAACTTTTTAGCTGTCATTTAATATTAGTAATTCATTACGTACAAATTTTGATGTCATGAACAAAGTCAAATCAAAATTTTGAAGTCAATGAACAAAGCTTTCAAAAGACAGGTGTTTAAATATATTTTAACTTTTTAGCTGTTATTTAATATTAGTAATTCATTACGTACAAATTTTGATGTCATGAACAAAGTCAAATCAAAATTTTGAAGTCAATGAACAAAGCTTTCAAAAGACAGGTGTTTAAATATATTTTAACTTTTTAGCTGTCATTTAATATAAGTAATACATTACGTACTAACTAAGTGATAGAATACTGTATTTTTTATATATATACTACGATTTTTTATTCCATTGAGTTTGCAGCGCACTTGTACACAGGGAATTAGTGAAGAAATAAATGTAAGCATTGAAATATTATGGGTATTTCATACGAACCGTATGGATGTGTAGAGACACCATTCTCAACGTTTCCCTGGAGTCACGTCACAGCGTCTTCAGGAGTGTGCTTCTCATCGCGGGGGTCAAGAACGTAGGCGGAGTTTCTTGAGAACAAGAATCGCGAATGAATATATTTTTGGATAATTGCTATTAGTGATTGTGACGTACATGGATATCAGTGATTGAATTACAGTTCGCGATTTTGAGTCTGAGTGAACAAATCGATACGAGTACAGATTTCGCCCATCTTTGTTCGTATCTTTTGTTCAAGTTTAACTGTTGATATAAAACTCACTAACCGTCACACCTTTTCTATGCAAGGGTAGGCAGAGAACGTAGAATGCCATCCTCTACTAATCTGACCCAACACTTTGCCTGGATGACGTTCTTACATCTCTCATTTTTGGAACTGAGCGCCGTGTTTTTTCATTTATCAGCCGTATTAATTGTACTAGGAGATCTTATTGCTGTGATTCTCCGGTGCCACGGCCATACCGTTGGTAATTCAATACCACCAGGTGTTATCTACCCATCTGTGCCATTCATCTTCGGCCTCGAGCCAGCACTGATAATGTTGCTTCCCATCACCAGGATCAAGTTCATCCGCCCCTGCCCTGGTAAATAGCCGCCTATCTTGGGTCAGACGCTGCGGCAGATACCTATTGGTTCGCGATAGGTATTTAATTTCCCTCCTACCCTCCATATCTGGCGATCGTTCCCTATCCGCCACTTGGGGAGGCGTTCCCTATTCGGGTACAGGCTCCGCCGAAAAATTAGATTAATAATCAAGAATTATTGTTTTCGTAAAAAAATATTGATTGGTAAGTGTTCCTTAATTATTACATGGAACTTTCAGTACCAGGCGCGTGCAGTGAGAACAAGAAGCGTGACTTTTATTTAAACATATATTTGGTAAAAAAAACGAAATTAAATATTTATCCAGCAGAATATTAGGTATGGAATATTATTGAGTAAAAAAAGTATGTATATATTTGAAAAAAATTAATTAATTCCACGCACAGCTACTAAAAAACACATTTTTCCTTAATGAACTATTTGGAATATTTAAATTTCCAATTTTAACATTTAAAATGTGTTAAGTGATAACCTTTTTTAAGGTCAGTGATTATTAGGATTTGAATGTTTCATAAAATTATAAATGTATTAAACTGCCACGCATTATGTGAAATTAATTTTACGAAATAACGCAATCCTTTTTGAGCTACTCTGCCGTGAGTCATTTCTTGTCTGAGTAGCCCGGAAAAGCTACAACGCTATCAGAATGCACACACCTATTATTTTAGTTAGTGACGCAAGTAATACGGACTACATACCGGAAAATTCAATACATCACCGTTAATTATTATTGATATAATATTTTACTGTATAAGATAACAGAGTGGATGGCAATTGCTATTGTAAATGTCGATTGGAATGCTACTAAGAAAATCTAAATTCAATAAGATCACCCGGTCGCCAGAAAAAAAGATAGAAGAAGCGAGTTAAAGAAGAACCTTTAGCAATTTCTGTCGCGTAGCAGCGCCAATATTATTTTTAATTTTTTAATATTTTTTATTTAATTATTCAATGTTTTATTTAACATAGATTCGTGCGGTTTAATTTTACCTTGCCTCTCTGACTAAAAATCTCTGTATTGAGACAGGTAGAGTTTATAATTATAACTTACTTAGATGTAAATACATTGAATACAAATATATTATAAAAAGATTCATCGTCTGCCACAAGTAAACATAATTTACACAAAATCATAATTGCCCTAAAACAATATGTTACCTGGCATGAAATTTTGATTGTCACTTTGTTTGAATGAGTGGCCCAATAAATGGTTGACTCAACTCTCTTATCCAATTTTTTATCATTGTTTATAAGTTTTTCGGTTTCTTCAATTTTTATACACTTTTCAGCACTGCATTTTACAGTTTCAGCTCAATTAAATGGTTTACACAAATTGTATTAATTTTGGAGGGTTAAATACGGAATTTTTGAGGGTTAAAGAGGATTATTTAACTGTAAATTGTTACGGATATTTTATACGAATCGTATGTTTTTCCGAGAAACGATTCTCGAAGTTTCGTTGAATTCATATTCAACGTCATCAGGAGGACGACCTGTACCCGCAGAGGGATAGGGCGGACTGATTAATGCTTCTATCGTAGAAGAAGTGAACACTCCACACCAAAGTGTATATAATTTACGCCCCCGGAAGTATTAATCAGTCCGCCCTATACCTCCGCGGGTACAGGTCGTCCTCCCGATGACGTCGAATACGAATTCGACGAAACGTCGAGAATCGTTTCTCGGAAAAACATACGGTTCGTATAAAATATCCGTAACCATTTACAGTTAAATATGTCTAACGACTGTAATAACAACCTTATTTCTTTAATTAAAGAGGGTTAATTTCTGTTACTAAATAAAAATAATAATTTTTCAGAATTATTATACATTTGATGTCCATCTGCACCAATTAATAATAGAGAAATATTCATAATGACGTTGCATATTTTATAAATATATATATATTTATATACTATCATATATATATATATATACTATATGATAGATATATATATATACTATATATACATATTTTAACAGTAGCCTATCATTTATTGTAAATACAAAAAATATTTTTCGAGGCGAGTCTTCCTCATCGCTGGTGGTGACCTTGGCCTGTAGTAAACACAGGTAATGACCTCTACCGAGGCTCAAATCATCTTATTTGATACGCTGGATGTGGTCAGATCTATTTTAATTTAATTCTACTCATAATAATTGCATTAGTGAAACTATGCTTGGAACGCGTGATCCACTAAAATTAATAAAAAAAATCTATAGCCTATATGCCATAGGTTTAGAGTTTAGACAATGGCAGCCCATATTCTATAGATATTGACAGTGAGGCTTCATTTTCATAATTGGACCTTAAAAATATGCTGATAATAAAATAAAAAAAACGAGCGAGCCTTACAGTAGTCGCATGTGATGTGTAACATTTTTCATCTCACATTAAAAATATTAATTGAGCAGCGACAGAAATTAACCTCAAAATTTTAATAAGCTAAATATGGAAATATTTATTCGAATAATTGTACATTGTACTCACTTGCATTTTTTATTAATGATCTGAACTTTTTTCAGACACTTATTATTAAGAATTCATTTAAAAATACATTTTTGTTAATATTATATTTATTAATTAGTAAATGCATGTAAAGAAAATATATGTGCATATTTTTTATATTGTATTTTTCCGCACTGTGAGCTGTCATTAAAGAATTTTGGCGATGTCGATAAAACAGCGTACTATTATATTTAAGAAATTGGTTAGAGAAAAATATTGAATTTTGCCCCACTGTAAACTATCGTTAAATAAGTGTGACCGTGTCGATAAAATGGTGTACTATGTTGTTGGTTAGAAAAAAAAACAAAATTGTTGACCTGACAGCTGTGATTGATAAAGTTCCTTATCAAATAAATATTTGACATATTAAAGAATAAACTTTTAATGTCGTTTCTTTATTAATAGAGCAGCAAAAGAAGGTTTATTTTCTTAAATTTTGTCAATCCCTACAGAGTTTGAAAGAAACAAACTCAAAACCTCTCGGAAATTGGGTTGGTGCCATCTGACAGCCAACTCTATTACCGCGCGCGCTCATTGGTCAAATGAAATATCGCGCGCTTCCCCGGCGACTAGTTTCATGTTACGCATTTCCATCTATTTTCACGAAATCACTCCCACAATTGCGGGAAAGCGAGAAGCAAGATGTTACACATCAATAAAAATGTCATTAAAATTATTGTTTATTGATTGTTTTATACTAAATTGTATGCTATATTTATTTTATATCGTCCTTTACTTTCTATAACCCAAAAAAAATCCTAAAAAAACTTTTTTTCACTCAGCTAGATGTGACCCCTAAATAGGACGATAAACTCTGGCATAGAAAACCTTGACTAAATTAATATGTATGCAAATGACTAGTTGTGCTTCAACCGCTAGATTTAGAACAAGGGTTAATTTATTCTTAGTAGGCGCCGAAAACTTTCTTGTATGGAGAAAATACTCAGGTGAGGTACACTCGAATACAAAGTATTCGAATAAAGGAAATACTCTTCCGAAAATTAAAATGTTTAACCTTATTATCACTGTATGATAAAAGCTCCGCTTTATTTAATTAAAGAAACAACTCGGCAATAAATATCTGTTAACAGTTTTCCTCCACCGATATCTACTGTGCGCTATCTCGGCTACAGAAGGCAAGTTCCTAAGCCTTAGAGGACGTTGTCATTTTGCATTACCTCTGTAGCGTATTGTTTTAATTATTCAACAGCGACTTCGGTATTTGATCTTGGTCAAATTGAGAAATCTCTATCTTATAAAAAAGTCACATAATAAATTATTACCTTATCCACCTTTCAAATTGGAGACTCATGTTGATTCGGCGATCACAAGGCGACCTGTATGGGTCTATTTTACTACAACTTGAAGTTAAAGGTTGATTATTTCCTATTTTTCATAATTTACCACCAGGAGATGACAATTTGGAGAAATTGTCATCTGGAAAATTGCCATCTTCTTCCTTGTCACCCCTGGAAAAATGGATAACTGTGAAGATGGTGTGACCAAACAAACAGTGGTGTTTTACCCCTCCAACCATGTTGCCATCAACCGACATGTTCCAGTCTGGAGAGAATCAGAGAATGCTGCTGCAGGCTGGGGTTACGATATCCAGTAATAAGAAACTGACTGCGAAGAAGACAATGTCATATTTCACGGCCGAAAAAATAAATATACCAATTCCTTCATAATTGGAAATGAAACAGAGATAGATGATATCAGTGTGGTCCTGACAATCCTGTCGAGATAAAGGCGTCCCGCACAGGGCTTCCATCCGGAGCGAGACTGTAGGGTACCTATACTTATTGATCAAAAATATGACGTAATATCTGAAATGAATGATGTTCGCCGAGCCGTCCATGACGCCGAAGGCCACCCCGCCTCGGAAGTGTTCGGGTGTAGTCGTCAGGTCTGCCCCGTCGGACCCATTGGCAACAGGAATTACCTATTTGACTTCGGGGCAATGATATCCGATGACGTCAGCTTTGACTTCATCGGATACCATTTCTATCTTCATTGGATGCGGTTGTAGCTCTTTAATGTGTATGCAACATAGAGAAATTTATAATACAACCCAACAAGTACGTTTTAAAAACAGTAAAATTTATTTTAACAGTATATGTTTGCAATTAAATAAAATTTAAAAAATAGAGATGCGAACTCGGAATGCGTGTCGCACATATTGATAATTACGCTTAATAAGCTAAAGCTAATTTTGAGAATAATAAGTTTAAGCTTGTGATAAAAATAGGACTAATTTGCTGGTGTCCTGGAATGGGAATAGAACACCGACCACCAGACCACTAGAAGCGTCATGACCTAGATCCTGCAATCCGAATATTCGAATATTCGAACCTCGAATATGTTCGCCTGTTTTCAAGTATTCGTTATTCGAATACTTTAAAAAGTATTCGTAAAGTGTTCACTCATGTTTATATTACAAGTTTTTTAATATTTTTCCAAACGAAACAAAGGTTTACGTACCCTGAAAGTCATTTGCAAGCGATGAAAGTCATTTCAGGTATACCGCTAAGGCCTATATAATGAAATCGGGCGACTTTTGAATTTGCTTTTTTTTTAAGTCATGCGTATCTTTATAGTTTTATTACAATAAGCACTTTGTTTTGTCGGCTTTCTATTATTCTTTAGTATTAAGCTTTCATAAATATTTGAGCCGACAAACAAGAAGTTATATACAGATAACTTGGACGTGAGGTGTGAGATATGAAGTAGGTAATATAAACATATCTAAAATTTTGTCAGTTATCGAGATATTTTTTTGAGTTTTTTTTAATTTTTATTTCTTAATTCAACATTATTTTTCAATATATTTTTTGTTGTTTTTTAATAACATACTAAAATGATTATGTTTTTTTTTTAAATAAACATAGAATGTATTTATCATCCGAAGTAAATTATTCCTTTCTTAAAAATTTTACGAATATATTCGAATACATTATCATTAACTATTCGATATTCGAATAGTTGGAATCCGAATATTTGGAGGATCCAGTCATGACCACTACACCAACAAGCTACAATAAAATACGAATAAAATTTTCCTCTTAACATGTAATTTCGTCATATCTATATACTTAGCGAGGCAGGTTGTGGCTGATAGGCTTGCTTATGTAATAAGTTTCACATATGTATGTACCTACATATATTCGGATATTTTCATGAGAATGTGACGAGTTTAATGTAGGTGCATTAAAAAATGTTTCATGTAGCTAAAAACGCCGAATTATTGGCACAAAAAAATGGCGTCTTTAGGAGGAGATATTAAAAAAATGATTTAATTTTAAAATCTCTTTTAACACAGTTAAAAAGTTTTGTTTCAATGTACGTTAGTATTTCAATGTTTCAATAGCAAAAAGAAAGATCATTAAAATGCTAAATCATATATTCAGCCCGATCTATCCCTTATCCAATACATAGTTAGATAGACATTTTTATCTAGAATCTAGACCAATGAGACACTTAAGTGATTGCATTTCGTGACGCTGAAAACGCGAAAAGATGCCGAAATTCGATACGTTTCGAATTTGGCCTAACAGAGCTTTCGTCACGTGGACCCAAAAGCTTAGCCGAGCTTTGAAGACGCGTGACGTCAGAGGCGCGGGGGGGAAGTCAACGGCCGCTCCAAGGTCACCGCCCACCGACGCCCGCACCGCAGCGTCACAAATTTCACCCATCGTCCCTCGCTTCCCTCGAGCGAGGCGAGAGAAACTTATAGCCACGCTGTCGTCCGATTCTAACGCGCGGTCTTCACTGAACAAACAAATTAAATAATGATCTTATAAAACGATACTACTAAGTAAAAGAACTACGTGTTCGCTCATGTAAACTTTCGCGTGACATAGTCTAATTACTACGTTTTGCAATGAACGTTTGTGCTGGATTAAATTTTCCGAATTTGCCTCCGTCGGGTTGAAAGGCCTACCCGAATTTCTTAACAATGCGAGGTATCGTTCGCTCGACACTTCGCCGAAAGCGGAATTTCGCCGCATCGTCGTCAGACTTTGGTGTACGGTTTCGTTGGAACTTTTTTTTCGGTGGGTCACGATTTTTCCCAATCGCGCATCCGCGAGGGTTTAGCGCGGAGTTTGACATCAATAATGGCGGATTTCATGGTCACGGGGATTGTTAAATGGTGTGGCGAGGTGGGAGGGGCGGGAGGGGTGATGGTCGATAAATGTTCGGCAATCGGCGGATGAAGTATTCCCTGATAGCGCTGGATTGGCATTGAATTAAAAATATCCCTTTTTACCAAAATATGGTCTGTTCAGTTCGAACAACCGCGTTCTAGGATTTTATTCATCAGTTCTTTTTTACAACTTAATTTTTTTTTAAAAATTGTTTACGCATATTCACGCATATTGTGAACACTTAGAAGTTTGATGACGATACTCTAATTGTACGATAACATTGTTTAAATATTGTTGGAAAATGGTTAATGCTTTGAATAATTAATGCACATAATAAACAAATACTCATCTATATGACACGGACTCGTGTAAGTGTACATGAATGATTAACACAAATATTTACATATTTATATACCCACATGTCTTCAGCACTGCCCCAAAGCAACTGGCAATGAAACATGTCCCCCAAGTCCATAATACAAATGGGATGCAACGCATTCACATCACAGTAGCGATTATGCAAAATATTCGGCTTTTTTTGGTAGTGAGGCAAACACAAAATCTACGAAGTGATTTGGGACCCACTCATGGGATATGGATCAATAAACCTAACCCTGTAGTATATATAACCGACTACATGTCATGACAATTTATGAGGAGTAAAAATTATAATTTATTTATTTATTTATTTACTTATATACGCCCATACAGGCTTTTATATAAAAATATTACATTAAATTCGAAATGTATATACATTAAACAATATCAGAAATAAGCAGTAAAATATAAAATACAGAGCAGTAATGTGTATAAAATATATATACATTTTATAATATAATATAATAATATAAAAATATATATACATTATTACATGTATATATTAACAGCAGTTAATAATGAAATAGTATTCTCTCTTTAAGTATAAACTTTATTTTCACTAGACTGTCATTGAAAACATCAAACATATAACCAAATTCATTACCAGTCTTTAATATTCTGCTAATTACGGTATTTGACTAGTAATTCGTTCTGAAATTTTGGCAACGAAATGTGACAATTTGTCGAGTTCTATGTAAGGACAGGATAATATAATTGATGCACGCTACAAGGTCAGGGCTGTCCAACATATTATTTAGAATTTTGTAAAGAAAAACTATATCACAAATTTATAAGGTGAGTTGTTTTGCAGAATACTGCATATTCTATTGTATTAGCGTCTTTTTCAATTGAAGAATGTAACGTGCGTTGATGGCTTCGCGGACTTCCACGAAATTTTATTTAAAAATAAAAATCGTAATGTGAATTTACAGTGGTACCTAGATGAGGAAATTCTATCGTACTGAGTTTACTATTAAACATAGAGATACATCGGAGCGGTCAATGGGAGCTGGTCGCCACTCCTCACCGGGTTACCGACTCTGGGGTTGTTGACTCCACGGGCGAGTGCCAAAATTACGCGGCACATTACTCCGCTGATTTTTAGATTCTGTTCTTAAGTCATCATTTCAAATACACTAGCTGTCCCCTCGCGGCTTTCGCGAACCTTCTAGAACATTCTCCTTCCAGAACTTTCGAGAAATTTATCAAATGTACAGGAACCTTTGCACCGACACATTCCGCCACTCAGTTTAGAACCTTATAGAACTTTCGGGAATTTTCTAGAGCCTTCTCCTTCCAGAACTTTCTAGAGCAGGTTTTTCCGGAACCTTTTAGACTCCGCGCCCATTTTGAAACAATCTGAAGCATTTGTGGCCTTCCCATAACAAACCAACGTGCTAGAAAGCACATTTTTGTCACCCACTCCCACCCACGCACAGCCACCCCCACCAAACTCGCATATTTTCGAGGTGACACCAAGGGCTATACACCACCATAATTTCTATATATATAGTTTCTATATATATATATAGATATATATATATATATACTCTATTATATATATATATTATATATATTATATATACAGGGTTATTTGTAAAACATTAATAACCTCGCAGGGCTATATTCCTGCCCTGATTAAGAGTCGAAAATGTTCAAGCTATTATGACCTAATATCAATAGTTGAGGAGATATACGACATCAAAGTTTGCATTTTTTTTTCAATATTTCTGACTTATTTTTTTGCAAAACGTTGGACTATCATTACAGTAACTCATATCGATTACGAAAAATTCATTCGTTTCAATACAAGTTAAATAAAATGATAAAAACCCCGAAAAAATTCCAATTGGAATGTTTTCCAATGGGAATTCGGAGGTTTTTATTTTTTATTTGTCTTGTACTAAAGGGAATGAATTTTTTATATTCGACATAAGTTACTGAAATGATAGTCCAACGTTTTACAAAAAATAAGTCGAAAATATTGAAAAAAAAAATGCAAACTTTGATGTCGCATATCTCCTTAACTATGATAACATTAACATGATATTAGGTCATAGCTCGAACATTTTCGACTCATAATCGAGGCAGGAAAATAGCCCTGCGAGGTTATTAATGTTTTACAAATAACCCTGCATATTGATTTGTGTTTCATTTTGGTAGGCGGGCGTGAATTCTGCGCTGAATATGAGACATGAGAAAACGCTCGCTTTGCTTGGACAGCCTACAGGCGACAGGAATAAAGGAACTGATACACATCCTCATTACTGGCACGTGAGCATGCGCGGTATTGAGCCACTGCTATCGTGTGTGTACACACGTTGCTAGTAATGAGCATGCTCATTACTAAACTAACTAACCATCACGCCGTTTCACCGCAGGGATAGGCAGAGAGGATAGGAGTCATATTCTTCTACCTTGACACACTACTTTTTCTTGCGTATTCTACGGCTGTTGAGGCTTTTAACAGGGCTATCCTCCAATACTTTTGGTACCATATCGTGTCGGGTCTTCCGCTGACGCCCTCAAAATAACAAAATTATATCCCGATTAAATGATGAAACACTTTGATAATACTTCTTTTATTTAATTTAATATATGGTACAATTACAATTCTTATATATTTACATACCAAATTGACATTCTTTTAATACTTTGTAGTCATATAGACCTCATCAGTGAAGAGAAGCTCTTGAGTCTGATGAGGGAACCTCGGTTCTTATTTTTGTATACGTACATATGGGAGTCATTTAATAGTACGGTAATAAAAGGTAATTTGATAATGAAATATTGAAGTAATTTGAAATTACCTATAAGTTTAAATGATTTATGAATATAAGTTTGATTTTAGGAAGGTTTTAATTTTTTTAATTTTCTCTGAAAGGTTACTGATGCAGCGTACCTCGATAGGTAAATTATTGTAGTAGATTATGGTTTTATAAATTAATATAGTGGTTCTGCATTTTGGTTTTTTAAATTTAGGCATAATGAATTGGTTTCCATTTCTCATAAGCTTGAAGTATTCCTCGTTTTCTGTAGGGTTTTTTTCTTTGCATATTTTCAATATGGAAACTTGCTTGAAAATGTCATCCACGTTTGGTACTGGAAACAATTTAAAAAGATCTTTTGTTGAAAAGGTAGATTTTTTTTCAGTATTACTTTAACGATGATTTTTTGTGATATTTTTACTAAGTTTAGATTAGTTTTATAAGATCCTCCCCATCCGATAACGTCGTATATGAGCAGAGATTGAACAATGGCGTAATACACGTTTTTATTTTTTGTACCTTAAATATTCCTTTGTCCAACGAATATGCAGATACACTTCCTTAGTCTTTACAAGTTCTATGATGTGTCTATTCCGCTTTAGATGTTGATCAATGATCACACCAAGTTATTTTGTTTCGGAGGAGAAGTTGATTAATGTACGAATATTATCAGGTTCGTACAGTTCGTATTACATTTTTGTTCATTCTGTGGGCATATTATTCAGAATAATTTAATAATAAAATTTAATATTAACTATCGAAAAAAATGTCGATCCCGGGACCAGTCTCAGGATCCTGGGATCGTAAAATTTTAATCCCGAAATTCCGGAATGAAAATTTTGGCTCGGGATTGGATTCCTTACTCTTCTCGCATTATATTCTTCCTCTTGTATTCTTCCTTTCACGCTAATCTCTAGACACATTATAAATTTTTCAACTTGTTTAACTGCATTCACATTGTTAAAAATCTACAGAGTCAAAATATTTGTTAATTTTTTTACATATAGCGCGCAAATTTCCAGTATCAAAAAACAGCGAAGAAATTGCGAAATCGAATGATAGTAGCGAGATGTACAGCTTATTTTAAAATACATATATAGATTATTAAACCTGTGGATATTTTATATACATTAAATAATCTATATATGTATTTGAAAATAATAAACATGCAATATCATTTTTGAAGCATTTGTATTTGTATCATTATTTGTATTAAAGGGTCGCTCAGATGGTTTGGGCATATTGAGCGAATGAATGAGGAATGAATGGTAAGAAAGATATGTAATGCAAGTGTTGATGGCGCCAGAAAGAGAGGGCGACCGCGGAAGACGTGGCGTGATTAGATTAACCAGATACTGGAAATGGTCCTGTTAGAAGCCTCAGCAACCGGAACTTGCATGCTAAGATGTATGAATGTGGATGAAGCGAGAGTTGTATGTCAGAACAGAAGAGTGTGGCGCTCTATCCTCTCTGCCTATCCCCACGGAGAAACGGCGTGATGGTAAGTTAGTTAGTTGTATTATGTATAAATAGATGCTTTACGCACGCACGAATATTCTAGGAAAGCACTTGTAAAGAAATCCTTTGTATATAGAGTTTTAAAAACTATTATAAATATAACTACGACAAACGATTGTTATTTATTATTCTTAATCTAAGATAGTGTCTTAGATTAAGACTTAGACTAAGAAGAACCTGGATGCGAATGCGAATGGGGAGAAACAGAGACGGAGTAGCTTGTTGGTCTTGTGGTTAGGACACTCGCCTCGTGATCCAATGGTCGCGGGTTCGAATCTCAGCCCAGACTAGGAAGTTAGTCCTATTTTCATAGCACAAGCGTTTAGCTTAGTTTGAAAATAGTAAGAATATTGATGTGACACGTATTCCGTGTTCGCATCTCTATTTTATCTTTTAAATAAAAAAAAAAAGAATGGAAGAAAATGGAAGAGGCCTACATCCAGCAGTGGAGGGAAAAAGGCTGAGGAAGAAGAAGAAGATAGTGTCTATATAGGTATCAGTAGGTAAAAAATCCAAGATTGGCATCAGTGGTCTTGGGTTGGGGTAAAAAATATCCCACGCCTTTTTTCAGGAGAAAAATGAAGCGATGAAATAAGCCTCCGCACAGGGCCGGGGGTTCGCCAACCCTGAGCAGAGGTCGCCAACTCCTGTCGGAGCCTGGCCTTGACGTGTGCCCGGGTGAAATACAAAAAACTAACCCATAAAAATCAAGTTTTTACTTTACTCCCTTTCTTTGTAAAATATAACAACAATTAAAGACGAATTAAAACTTATAACATAACACTAAACTTACAGTAATTTAATATATTTCTTAAATGTCAGATGTTTTAAGCTTTGATAAGACACTTCATGGTTTGAAGATTAAATTCTAAGAACATTTGTCAGTCAATTTAGATTTTTGACATTCGTAGTGAAGTACCTATTATGTATACCGAGGGAGTAATTCAAATTTAGAAAATATTCCGCGACGTTATCGGGCCGCCGTTGCTAATCAAACTTTTCTAATGATTCCAATTTAAAAAAACCAATAAATTTTCTAAAAATCCGAAATTATACTATAATTAATTTTTTTTAACGAAAATTTGATAGATCTTCTTGATCGTCGAGACTACTTGCCAAGTTTCAGCTCGATTGGATCACGGGAAAAGGGTCGAAAATCGATCCAATGATAGGCACTGCCGGTAAAATGTCATCTTCACTTTCCTCCACATTGATGATTAATACTTATTAATTCAGACTACATATGTATATTAAATTTAATTATTTCGACGGCACGATTACTGTCTGATGAAAAGTCCTAAAAAATCTCCCATGGAATGTATCGAGTCGTATTCTATTCATATCAATGGAATGACAGTTGTCAGTTAAAGTATTTCAAATTTGACGTCTGTGGATAAAACGTTATTCGTCGACAAATTAAAGGAAATTATCTGGATTGAATGGTGGATGTTAGGCGCTATAACATTTGCAATCTTCCGATTATAGAGTAGTATTTTATCTGTATCGAAACTGGAAATACAAAATGCTGTAAAGGGCGAAGTAGGTACGTGAAATTAAACTTTTTGAGGCCGTTTTAGTACCGTCATATTTAAACAACAGAGATGACTGTTGACCATCTTAATACTTTTGACGCACATGAATCATATGGATGTTTATTGATGGGTAGCATCTTTCCTCTTGCTTTCCTGCAATCAATACATTCTCAAATTTTATGTAGTTTATGTGATTATTTTAAAATATTTATTCAAAGTTTTCATACAATACGTACGGCGGCATATAACTGACCAAACACATTTCTAAACAAAATGCATTTGTAGATATACGGTACCTACCTAGTGCGACAAAATTCAATAATAAATAAATGCCGCATTATCTTTACTTGTATTTACTAATTGATAAATATATAGATATTAACTTTTTAAATGTTGAGGTTAATTTCTGTCGCTGCTCAATTGATATTTTTAATTGTGAGATATCAAATGTTACACTTCATATGCGACTACTGCAAGGCTCGCTAGTTTTTTTTTATTAGGTGGATTAACTTAAAAAGTGTTTTAAAACTCGACACAGTTAATAAATCCTACATACAAATTTCCAAAGTTTAGATGTGTGGGCCCTTTCACGGGAGTTACTATCCCTTTTATTGACGACTTTCCGTGAAAGGGCCAAATGGAATACTTTTTTAAAATCGCTGCACTTACAAAAGTGAAACAATTATTATATTTATTTTTTATAAAGATCATTAAGGATCATTATATAATATTCTTTCGTTTTTAAAACAATAATAAAAAATTTATGGTACGTTTGCTAAAAATGGCCCTTTCGTGGTAGCTACTCCTCCCCTACTGTATGTGGGTATCTGTATAAATTTCATATATTATGTGTACTAGTAGGTAGGTGATTATACTGATTACTGAAATTATGTTCAAGGACGGATTTTAACCACTAGCTATAATATAGATCTGTACAAGTACCTATACCCAGTACGTACGTCGTCACTGTAGGAATACAGTACTGCGTATTCCTTCAGACCGTATTCCGATTTAGAATCCGCAATGCTAAAGCAGCGAGGCACGCAGCCAAGGAGAAACGAATAGAAACCCCTCGAATCGCTTACATAGTCGTCACAGTTAGCGCCTTGTTACTCGCCGCTGAGAATTGTTCGCGGATGAGGACCGATGCCGGGCAATAACCCCGTCCGTGGCAGACCGTTATAGAGCAGTTAATTTAAACTCGGAAGGTTATTTCGGTTCGCGCGCGAAGTCTCTTCGCCCGCACCGGCACGCCGCTTCCTGGTTAGCTCCACACTGGAGAAGCCACCGAGTCCAGGACGGAGCAACCAGGAACTAAATAACACCAGGAAGGACACGGTACTTTCAGTAAAAATTCTAAAGAAAATTAAATAAATTCCATATTCTGAAAATATCCACTCCGCGCGTGTTTCGACTATTTGCAGTTTCAGCCGCGTTCAAACTATCGATGAACCGAAAACCTCCTTAATGTTTTCCTTGTTCATAATCGCTGTAAACAGATTACTGATATACGTGAACAGATGACCATCGCACACAGGTGACATTATACATTATTAAATATTTTATTCTAATTATTATTTCTCATCAACTGCTGGATGCAACGGGAACATTGGGCATCCGCGAAAGACCTGCCATGATCAGATTAACCAAATATTGGACGATCCTGTTCAAAACTTCAGCGATCGAGCGTTGTGACCTCACCGGAATCGAGCCCGGAGACCTCAGTGTGAGAAGCCAGGATCATGCCTATTGCATTACGATTGCCATCCATTTTTACTGTAATTTCCGCAAAAAATTCAAAAAATATACTTTTTTGAATTTTTTGCACGAATTATTTTTGTAGTTTTGAGCTATTTAATTATTTTTATGAATAAGTGATTATTTATTATCGACAACGATAGTTTACTTAGCCCAACAACATAAAATATAATTCAGGGATGAGTAATTCCTCTCGGAGTTATACAACCTGATCCAAGTATCCTTAATTTTTTCAAATAAAACAAGAGGTGTTTCAATTTTCTTAAAATTGTCTCCTCATGATAGGAACACTGAAAGCATTGGTATAATAACCCATCGCATTGCAACCAAATCTTGCAATCATTGCAGAAGCAATCTGTATAGCATCTAATAATGTGAAGGGTGCTTATTACTCAGTTATCAGTAAGGATTTGTCATCCGAAACCATGTTATTTGATCAAGACTTTGTTTTCAAGGAAAACATATATTATTATAATATGAAAGTGGGGTGATTTACAATGCGGAGGTTGACTAATATATGTATTAGAAATATTACCACGTGAATTACAAATTGTTTTTTGCGTACCTATGGAGTACGTTTAAGACAGTGAAATCTGAAATTGGTAAAGATGAATAGGTACGTTGAAAAGGATGAAAACCATTTTTTTCTCTAATTCACAATTCAATTTAAAAGTGCACATTTTCTATATTCAAAATGCACTAAGTCGCTATGTTTAATCTACTACTGCAGTCCAATTTTTTTGCGATTTAGAGTCTTTACTTGGAGTCTACGACATTCTAAGTGCATCAACTCTATGGCTATAAGGGGGGGTAAAGTTTTATTTTTTTCCATTTTTTCCATTTAAATTAATGCATAACATCGCAAGAATATTGTGTCGAAATTTCAAGTCAATCGGAGCAAAATTAACGAAGTTATGAACATTGAGCGATACTCAGACTGATATTCTATACTTGCTCTAGATCTTCTTGATGAAAACTCTTTGCTCTATGGACCTGGCGTCGACGACTATGCTTAAGTATAAAATAATTGTCGAGTTTTATTTAGAATTTTATAGTTTACAAAACATTAAAGCGTTTTTCTGAAACTTGGCATTTTTGAAGTCCGTGTACGCCGTAACTCAAAATTTACTGGACCGATCGTTTTAAAATTTTGCACATTACTTTTTCACATAATTCACTAGGTAAAGGTAAACCCGGGAGCTTTTTTCTCTTTTTTAATAATTATAATTTTACAGTTACAAATTGGTCGATTTTAGCGAGAATCAATGTTTGGGCTTCCAAGTGCTGCTAAAAATTGAAAAATCAAAAAATAAAAAATCTTCACGGGGTTACCTCGAGAAACATCATTACAAACATTAACCTTACCCCCCCTTAACACTTTTACAAAATTACTTATAATAATAAGCATCTGTGTTTTATTTACATCCTTTCTTTTAACTCGTGGCGTCTGCTTGCTTGTTTCCTTGACGAAAAAACTTTGAATCGATTTTTAACCCTTTTCCCGTGATCCAATCGAGCTGAAACTTGCAAGCAGACTCGTTGCGACGATCAAGAAGATCTATCAAATTTTCGTTAAAAAAAATTAATAGTTAATTATAATTTTGGAATTTTAGAAATTTTAATGGCTTTTTCAAATTGGAATCATTACAAAAGTTTGATTACTACCAGCAGCAGCCTAACGACGACGCCACGGAATATTTAAAATTTGAATTACTCCGTCGGTATAATAGGTACACACTACGAATTTCGAAAATTTATAAGAATTGGTTCACAGATAGCGAAATTGGGTATTTTGGGAAGAAATTAAATAATCATTAATTTCTTTCAGATTTCTGCTTAGTTTTGAAGAAGATCCTGACTAAATCATTTGACGCTGGAAATTCATAAGATACGATATTGATGATAATTGAATCTATCAAAATCTTGACGTCTCAAAACATCTGACATTTTAGAAATATATTAAATTCCTGTAAGTTTAGTGTTATGTTATATGTTTTAATCCGTCTTTAATTATTGTTATATTATACAAAGAAAGAGAGTATAATAAAAACTTGGTTTTTATGGGTTACTTTTATTTTACATGAATTCGCAAGGATAAAAAATCTAAGTAAAAGACCCTCTAAATCAAAAATTCAAATTAATTAGGCGCTACACCTTATGTACAGTGCCGCCTTATTCAAATTTCTTATATTTAGTTATAGTAAAATGAGAAACTACAACTTAAATAATATTTATTTTATTTACGAGTCATAAATTGGGTTACTGCAGTCCGAATGATATGTCAAATATTTTATACATTCTCCAAAGGCTCGTGTTTATTGGCTATGTATTTTTAACTGGTAACCACACCGATCAAAATAGAACTTGACGTTATCTAACATAACAAATATAATTCTGTAATTTCCTTGCGTTGGACTTATTACTTATACTGATTTGATTGACAATATATACTTACCATTATTTATTTTTTTAATATAAATTTCAGTTAATTACATTTCATTTTATTCTAATCTATTAAAACTATAATTAATACCAACATTTTATTCGTTGTATCTCTCCAAAAATAGACTAACTCTTGTGCTAGGAGAGGGACCTATACTTTAACGTGATTACTTATTTTGCAAACATGTTTTTAAATTTTTTTTTCATTTTAAATTGTGTTTTTGTTGTGTTTTTTTGACTTCTTTTTTATTTGTTTAACCTCAGTTATCTTCTTAATTTCTGTTGATATTGTTTGGTATCACATTTTGGAATTTTGAAATTATATTAAGATCTTAAGGATGCGTTTTTTCTTCAAATTTTTTATAAATATTTTCTTTAATTTTTGTATAATAAAATTTATTTATAAATATTTTCTAATTTCGGAACTGGGAGATTCGAGAAGAGTGCTTATCTTGAGAAAGTTGGTCAATTTGATTATCTTTCTTTGTATAATTTTCTGTGTGTTAACTTGTTAACAAACAAATTGTGATCAAATAAATTGGAGCTTTCTCCTGTCGTAACCTGGAAATGACAGTTTTTTAGGTACATCTTATTTTTCCTTTTCTGGTCATCAAATATCGGTGCTTGCAGCTTTTATGTGTTCTCTTGGGATACTTTTTCTATAAGTTCGCCATAATTGACCCTATAGTTTTTATGTGTACTAACTTTATTTATGATTTGTAGTTTTTACTGTAATTTATATTCATCTTCATCGATACCTAACTAATATATGCATGTCCTTGATGAGTGAATTATATTTGTGATTATTCATATCATATAAAATGAGTAATAAGGAATATTTTATTGACCATGAAGATAATTTTAGAAGGACTTTCGTCATGTGCATAAATTAAAAACAATGGTCATCTTTGCAGGATTTTATCCAGCGGCGTAATGATATGTTATTGTAATTTATGAATATGAAAAATAGTTTCGACCTCAGATTTTCATGTTGTTCAAATTTTTTGTGTAAATTGCTGTTTTTGATTGAATCTTTAGTTTTAGCAAAACTTTATCGTTTGGAAAATGCAGATTATTTATCCCAGAATTGTTGACGCTCCCAAGGTTTGCGTCTTCTTTAGCTTTTCTTCATAATGTAGTTGGAGAGGATTAAGGGTAAGGAATATATTCTCTCAAATAAAATGCGAGCGTAATTTTTCACCAGACAATGTTTTTTATTCTGACGACCTCTCATTTTCGTGTAACAATAAATTGAGAACTGACCCAAGCTTACAAAATACTAAACATACACACTTGGCAACCATCTTTGAATTAATTTTTAAATTACACTGGCAGGTATGATATGTCACGTCCGAATGAATTTAATAGTTTACTATAGAACACCCTGTACAAGTCGCGTCCGAGGGTGGTTCTAGGGTGCGCTGCGCCCGCGCTGAGGTAGGGTGACATGCCATGCCCGCCTGACTGGACCCGACACGCGAGTGAGCTCTACTTGTGAGGAAATGATTTGACGAGATAACACAGTCACAAACAAATAATATCCATAATAACTGCAAGAGCTGTATTTAACATTTCACCAGATATTTGCTTAATGAATGGATTCAGTAATACAACAATAATTAATTTAAAATTATCCGTTTAAACTATTTTATACAATTCAGATTGATATAACAACACTCGGGGCCCGGCCGGGGCGGCGGCGGACGGCCCGACTAAATGCAACACGCTTCGTGCGGAAACAATGACGAGTACAATGGACAAATGATACTTCTAGGGGTGGCCTTTACACGACAGCGCGGCGGGAGCTCTGGACCCCCGCCGAGCTCCTGAGACGATCACGGGGGAGGGGGAATCGTCACGACTAATTGACGGATTCGCTAATTAAATCATTTCCCCACTGGCTTCATTTTGCTTTCATTTTTTTTTAATATTTTAATATAATAACATATTTATCTTAATTTTGTTCACACGTACTGTATTTATTTAAATTATCTACTAATAGCGATAAATGAAAGAAATGCCGGGCCGACGGGCGCCGGCGGATTGCACTGGAGTCGCGGAGTCTCGCCTTACATATGTACACTCGGTTCACTAACTCTAACATAACGTAACATTTTCATAGAAAAGGTAAATAAAATAATGTCCGATACTTAAATAAATATAAAACATTTCGATGGACCTCCGAGAAGGTCTCAGTAAGTCAGCTACGCGACGCGGGAGCCGCTCGGAACACGGCGCGGAGGGCGGCGGGCCCCTCCCTCCCGCTCGCGAGTTAAATAATAAAATGAAATTTATCACAAATATATTAATTCAAATTTAAAAGTCCTAAACTTAAGTCGTAACACAATAGTAGGATGGTGGCAGATAGTCCGCGCGGTCTCCGCTTATATTTACAACAATACTTCGGCACAACGCGGCGAGTTATTCACCAGTCAATAAATTATTTGGTTTTATTCGGGGGGCACTACGCCTCCAGGAGCAGATTGCGGGGGTGGAAGGGGGTGCGAGGCGGGCTGGGGGACTTCTTGGACAGGTTGAGCGGCTGCGGGGAGTCCGCGATGTCCACCTGCAGCTCCAGGCGGGGCGACAGGGCGGTGGCGGGGGCGGCGGGGGGCGCGGCGGGCGCCGGCCAGCGGGCCACGCGGTAGGAGGGGTCTCTCATGATGTAGTTCTGGATGATGTCCGCTCTCTTCATCTGCTCGGGAGTCATGTGCGGCTCCTCCATGAGCGAGCGCGCCAGCACGGAGTGCGTGATGGACAGGGCGGGCGCGGGCGCGGGCGCCGGCACCGGCCGGGACAGATGCATCTGCAGCTGGGAAGGCCGCGGCGACGGGCCTCCCGCGGGAAGAGCTTCCGCCTCCGCGGATTCTTTCTGACGCATTGCCCGGAATTTCTTATGCGGCTTGTAAGCTTCGTCCATTAAGGAACTGGTGTCGTACAATGGGGGAGCTTGTAATACTCTTTTTAACACGGGCATGTCTTCGACCGGCCTATTCTTTTCGTCTCCGCGGTCTTCCAGGGAAGAGCGAGGACTCGAGCATCCCGAAGATGTTCCGGGCCGCTTTTCGTGCTTCTCATTTCCGGACTCGATGCCGGAATCGGTGGGAGAATCTAACTTGCGGTAGCGAAGATGCGGGTGGATGCTAGGGTGGGTGTAGGAGTGAGCGTGCGCCGGACGGCCCAGCGCCGTTACGGTGAGGCCTGGCCTGCCGGGCGCGATCAGCTCGTCCTCTCCGGAGGAGGCCGAGCCTCGGGAGCCCCCGGAGTCGGCGCGGGGCCTCACGGGACAGCGTCCTCCCACTCCGGCCAAGGTGGCGGCCAGGAGAGGGGCTCCGGAATAGTGATCGGCCTCTCCGGAACACGCGGACTCCGTACTCGAAACTGAACCGAGCGGGCTCTTTACCGCCTCGTCCATGGTCACGTCCGACCCGGAAGACCACGAGGAGCTACCTGCGGGGCTCTTGCTGCTGTCATCCTCCATAGACCACATCTGTTGTCTTAGTAATTCTTTGTGCTCTGTTCTAAATACGACCAGTTTTTCGGTGTGGAGCGTACTCAGCGTTCTCAAGTCGGGAAGAGTCTTCATTAATTCGTGAAGAAACTCAGGTTGTCCCGGTCTGTTCTGGTTGATGACCGTCTGAAGGCAAGACTTGAGTTTGGAGTACATACGTTCTACGAGCTCGATATTGCGCAACCCCGGTCTGTCGGGAGTGATTAGGACTATGGCGCAAAACAAGCCGATTTCCGCGTCCGTCAAACGCATGGAATTAATTCTCTCGGCAAACTTGAACGTGGAGTCTACGAGGAATCTGGCATTGGCTCCGTTCTGAATGGAATCTCTCTTCATCACCTGTCCATTCAGGCAGATGATGCTATTGATCGGAGAGTCGAACATACAGATCAATCTGACAAATAGAGCGTCAAAAAGCCCACTCTTGAGAAGAGCAAACTTGTCTTCTTGGGACAGCAATTGGAAGCCGGGAATGAGGCCAGCGAAATCGATGACTCCGCGGATGACGTGAGCGAACCGCTGAGAAAACTCCTTCTCCGACTGCAGTTCTGGGGCGGGGTTTAGTGGACAAGCCTGCAACAATAGAGAAAAAACATTACAATCGTGAACTAAAATACTGGTTATTAGAATATGCAAAGGTACGAAGACAGTGCTCTCGAGTCAACAACCCACGGATCGCTTCGCTGCAAAGCTCGTCTAGACGCACGCCGCCGTTTATCAGTCAATGAACGGGTCTCAGCCACGCACTCGGAACCCGCGGGGTGGCAGCGGACGCGCCCCACCCACACCCCCGCTGACGTCACTGCCGGCGTGCGGCAAGGCCGCGAGGTCCCCCCCGTAGTACGAGAAACATCGCGGAGCAACATGAAAGCCTGTCGGGCCGCCAAGGTCGAGCGTGCGTAACTTCGAGCGTTCAGGATCGATAGACAAAGCTGTTACGAACAAAAATATCCTTCTGCCTGCCAACGCTTTTCCAGCGTATCTGGGATTTCCTTTACTACCTTCCTTTACTTTATTTTACTTTTAATATCTTTCCGCTGTGTAAAAAATATGTAGTTCAATCTACGTTGCAATATCCTCTGATTATTAATATATCTACGTTAAATTTTCAGTTCAACATCGAGTTATATGCTACTACAACGTTCTGATAAGTTCTTAGCTAACCTTTTACATTCTATTAAAATGAATAACTGACCTTTCATACAATTTCATATTGACATCTCGGCTCAATGAAACAGGTCACATTGACCAGCGCTAATAGTTGTGCTTTCCTCTAGGAAGTGAAGCGCCGAGGTTCTGGCCTTAGCCGTACATTTCCTCGTTAGTGGCGCGCAGCAACGCGTAGACCTTACACAACAACGGGTATCGAATCTCAGATAATTCCTGGTTTGCTTAATTACCTCAAACTACAACAAGTAATTTTTACCGAGATTCATCCTTCCTTTCGATGGGCAGGTTGATATTGAAATATAATTTACTAGTGATAATGTAATTAAGAGCTTTACGTCATACAAATTACCTAGCGTTTAAGCCGAACAAAAATTCAGGAATGTAGAATTGCCTTGAAATTGACCTGACATCACACTCCACCGAGTACACCAGTTTCGATGTACTCGGGACGAAAACACAAATTTACATAATTAGTAAGCTCACTTTCGAGAGGCGATATATCACGGTCAGAGAGAGAAGGCAGCTGCGCGACGGATGAACATCAAACACAAAATAACTCGGTCGCGGAACAGAGACAACAGGAGAAGCGCGACTCCCTTCTAGAGGGCCTTGAATGTTTCCGTTGTGACGCAAGGTCGGCCAGTCTGGCTGTTGGAGCCTTTGTTGTCCGCTGCCCTTCATTTTCCTTTTCAACTTCTATTCCACGTGTGAACAAGGGCTCAAGTCCCGGGACATGTGTTGCGGTGTTAAGATTTTACGCAGTGCACACCGCGGGGTCATTTGCTCTGTGTACGGTAGAAAACTCACGCAGTGTCAATACGTATCTTTATTTCTCAAACGTATGACCCCACGTTTGGCATTGTACTGTTCTTGCCTGGGTCAAGTCATATCTAAATTTATTCTAGTATCGAGCAAATCAACAAAGGGCACACTCGAGTGGACCTTGCGCGGCTCACTCGACCGAACACCCTACATCCTTCTCAAAATGGCCTCGTCCAAAACAAAGGGCATCACTCCGGTCGGGAGGGGAGCCAATGTATCCGGCGCGCAGAATGTGACAGGAGAGAAAGCCGAGCCCAGCGCTGGCCGCGATATTCAAAACAAGAACGGCGGCGCCGCGGAAGAAAGTTTTTAAATATTTTCAATATGATTGATGATCGAGCCGCTCGGGTGACCTTGCCTCCCAACCTTGCCCGGAGACACGTCCGCGTGTAAAGATCAGCGCGAACGAGGAAGCCGCTTAGTACAAATCTCGCGATCGTCAAAAAGTCTCGGCGACTTTCACCTCAAATTATCCGACCGGCATAAGTATGTCGCGGAATTTGTATTCACGGCGCACGCGTGAAACGAATCAGAAGATGAAATTGATAATGACAATCTAAAATTATACACAATGCTACAGCTCTCCAGGCTATCGAGATGATTTTAATTGATCCTATGGAGGTCATTATAAAACACTGTGCAGTCTAATGAATAAAGACGAGTATGTTAATTAATGTCGATTAAATCAGAAGCATATTCCTGTAGTGAAGCAATAAATCTCGACTATTGTAATAAAATATTTTATAGAAAATAAACTATTCTTAAAATTGAAGAATAGAGTCGAAAAGAAATAATGTGCTTGTGTTTCAAAAATATGCACATGCGCGAGCATTACACGGTTGATGCTGTATATGAAAAAAATAAGACTGCATTAATGCTCGACATAAATGTTCACTCATTGAGTATGACAGGCGGAAACAGTTGTGGTCTCCGTATCAATAACGCTAAAGTTTTTTTTTCTTTACTGCAACAAAACGAAAAATTTCCTCAAATGTCGCCATTATAAATAATTTTATTAATTAAAAGAACCGTTAAAAACAAGAAATAATTTAAGGTGTATATGAATGAATGAATTAGTTCAAATGGCAAAATTACTGCGGTTAGAATGAAAAAGTCAAAACCTATTAATCTCCACCATCCAGAAATTGAAACTAAAGAAAGGAATCTTCTGTATGTATCTATCTAAATTCTCATTAATTGTGAATAATCGTCGTCACGCAGTCCCGATCCTGCACTGATTGAGTATTTCAAAGGGTTACATTTGCTTTTGGTTTGTTAATCCGAGGGAGCACCCTTTCTTCGTATATTTTGCATTATAATATCTCGAGAAAAGAGAAAATAACACGACTAAATATAACAACTCGATTGTAAAAACTAGTAGGTAATAGGAGTGTAACTTACCAGTGTGGGCATCGAGTAAGACGGGCAGTCTCTCGCTCTCGCTCTCATCGCCGCTACTCTGTCTCTGGTAAACTCGCAGGTATCCATGTGAGCCCTCACAACTCTGGCTAGTAGTCTGGGCTCGTCATCCAACTCCTGGGCGGCCGCCCTCTCCTGAGATCTGCAGTTGCTGGACTGCTGCATGGCGGCGAGGATGCGCGCCTTCTCCCGCTTCGGCACTCGGCCGAATCTCACGGCTGCAACAATAGACAAAATCACAGTCAGTAGGCGAAATAGTAGATTGAAATAGCGAGAGGAAACATAAGTCTGTACAGTAATTAAACAATTGTTTATATGGGTACCTGTTTCTAAATGTTATTTATAAAAAAATATACGACCACCACTATGCAAATATATTATTGGTCGATATGGCAGGAACTTTGTGGTGCAACATAATCAATTTATTTTAAAGTAAATTAAATTTTGCATACGTTAAATCATATTTGTCGCTTCGATAGTGGAGTTATTGTTTTCACTACTATAGTTTCGAGAGGGGCAGTTCGTCTCGTTATTACGAGTAATTAATAACTATTATTTTTTAATCACACCTGACGATGAGAGTGACTGTTTCTTTCGAAATTGTAGTAGTGATAAAAACAATTCAACGTGATGTATAATAAAGTTTAATTCAGCGTGAACTTTAGCTTTCGAACGTATCTCTTAGCGAATAATTCAGAAGCACCAGCTCCAAAAACAGTTTCAGGGAAGCGGCGAAGCCAATTGGCACGGTCATCGAATTTAATATTTGCCAGATATACGTGGAAGCCAGATATAACTCTTCGTCAGATATAATTAAAACGATCGATTCAAAAGACAATATTACGAATACGGCAGTCATTCACGCTAGGTTCGGACAAGATCTCGGGAGAGCTAAGGTCAACGCGGAAGCGTCCTCGCCTTTAGCCGTCGCGATACGGCATTGGCTATAAATTGTATTTCCTCTATTCATCTCCACGTGCGTGAATTACGACGCCATTACACACCGTCACGGCTGCGGTTATCAGCTCCGGAGCACCTCGGAGCGGCTCTCGGCCGCCGTCACGATTTAAAGGAAAACAAAGTTGCCTTCAAACGCGTTCACTCGGGAATCGACCGTTACCGCGCCGTACGAATATCCGTTAAGCGAATCGATCTATTTTTCCTTTTAATTTAACGATACCACCAAAAAAATCACCCTCGATAAAAGAGCCGTTCGAACAAAGGGCGCATCGACGCGGATGCGGGGCACCCCGGGGGCGGGGCGGGGAGGGGCAGACAGATGCAGGGAGGCCGGCCGGGGCAACGGCCTCGGGCTCCCGTCGCGGAGGGTGACATTCAGCGCGCAGACAGGGAAAAAACTGTCGAGACGTGCCCTCGCGCGTCCGAAGTCCGAAGGACGCAATTACGAATGACGCAACTCGATCAGCGCATTATTTACGCGGTAATTAAGGACTAATCAATTAATACACGCGTACTAAAAAATACGAAAGCAAATGTATCTACCGGAGACAATCGGTAATACTAGCGACAGTTTGGGGTAATAGCGAGGTGAGGACAATACGGGGCCCAGGTGCGGGGCGCGTGTCCGCCAGCTGCGCCCCAGCTGCCGCCGGCGAGGTCGCGGACCCCGCGCACCCGGCGCGCGACCCCTAGCGCCAGCGCATCGCCGGGTTAACAACTAAGCGCTCGCCGGAGGGTAATGCGGACCGTGACAGACCGCCGCCGCTCCAGTTTCCGAAATACTCGACGGGAGAAAGTGACGGCGGCAAACAATGCTCGTAAAGTCTCCATTTTCTAGCGAGCGAAAGTGAAACAACCTTTACAGCGAGGGGGCATCCTAGAGCCGATTACCTCGATCGCTGGAAGGCCATTTGGACATCTCTCCGGAAGCGGGACGCCGCGGACCGAAGGAAGAGCGCGGCCGGGCCGGCCCGATCGCGGAATGAGAACGGGGAAAGTAAAAGTTTTCGGTAACGCGCTTCTGGCGGCGAGCGCCTAGGACTGTCTCTCCGCGATTCGAAACTCGGTATCAATTTCACTCGGCGGGCGTTAGATACGCGGCGAATTCGCTCGACGATATCGCGCGCCGGCGGTGCGAGCGTCTGTTCGGAAGAAAGGAGAGAAAGTGCCGGCCCCGCGACCCACGCGAGCCGAGGAAACGGGTCGCCAGATCACGCTGGAACAATAGCGGGCCGCTCTCCGCGGAGGCGGCCGGAATGAGAAATTACTTTCCCGTTCGCGATGATCGATCGGGCGGCTTCCGCCGCTTCGAAGGATGTCTTCGGGAAGATTTTGTTAGTTTGCCGATTAACCCGAACGAAGAGCCGCGCTCCGCGTCGGTGCGCCGCCAATTTCGTTTTCCTCGAAGACGGTGATTTAATTTGTCGGCGTGAAAACGACAGGGCTCGGTAATAAACGCTTTTACCGCGGCCAGTTCTCGCGGCGGGAGCGACCGAAACAAAGTGTGTTACGACTTTCTCGATGGCTCGCCGACCATTGTAGGTCAGACACGACCGCGGCCGCGCATCCTTAGCATTCTTCTTTCTGTCTACCGAACTTCGTATTTCCAATTACCAAATTTAAAATATATTATCACCGTGTAGTTTTGCTATATAGTATCGAGGTATATTTCTAAGCGTATTACATTTTAATTATTAAAGACAAAATAATTCGACTCGGTTCAA
The DNA here is from genome assembly GCA_016648135.1 of Agrypnia vestita. NCBI lineage: Eukaryota > Metazoa > Arthropoda > Insecta > Trichoptera > Phryganeidae > Agrypnia > Agrypnia vestita. The sequence goes on from JADDOH010000073.1 coordinate 193,069, forward strand.
AGTCGAGAATTACGACTTTGAAATAGAAATGATAAAAAAAAATTTCGCCCGAATTAAGAAAAAATTCGGATAAAAATAGAGTAAACGAAAAAATAAATGTTGCAAAATTGTCCAAAGACAGTAAGTGGGTGACGATATTTCTGTAAGGCCACGAGATTGCGGGAGGATCAGCGCGAACGAAATTTGTCTCGTCGTCCGAGTCGGGAGGCTGGAGCCGGAGCGGCACTGTACACGGATCGGCCGCTGGACCGCGATCGAGGTCGGGCACCGGACCTTTCTCTCGGCCGAACGTCAAATATACGATAAACTTAAAAAGTATAATTTGTAAAAAGTGGAAACGTACGGGCATTGTGGTACTTGACGACTCCGTTGAGGATCCCCTTCAGTATCGGTAACTCTTCACCCATTTCCAAAATCATCAAAACTGTTTATCACAAACTAAAAAGTATCAAACACGGGTCTTCCACTAACGAAGAACTGTCGCGCAAGAATGGTAGCACGTCCTTTCTGAACTGTGGCGAAACGGCGCGCGTGACATCGGAGGGATGCGCGGGGCGGCACTCACAACACTGCACCTCACTCGCGGTATATCCAAATCACTGCAAACATCCAACGGGCGAGACCCTCGGTCCCGCGGAGCGAAGTCACGACCGATACGCGGCGATGACAGATGGACAATACGCGGAGTCGAGCGTGTTCCTATAACGGTACTCTCGCGGCTTCGGCTCGCTGGACTGCTCGGGCTGCGCGACCTGCTCGCGGGGCGGACTCCGTCGCACTGAGCGCTGGGGCCGCGCGGGCCGCCGCCCGCCCCCCGCCCCCCTCCCCCGCGCCGATCCTCTAGTGCCCTTGAACTTGGTTCGCGCGAGAACGAGCGGCGCTGCGCGCGGCGACCCCGCCAACTGACATATTCAAATGGCGTTCTATTCTTTTTTCCAATCGCGCGAGCGCGGGAAATGGACATTAATCATTCGGACCGTTAGGCGCGGGTGTTAGCGGGCTCCCTTTTATATCCGTAGCGCGTGCGTAATACTATTATTATACATTTTCCGATCTGATCGCTTATCGGCGCTCGTACCGATTTTTTATAGTAAGTTCCCGCAGGTAGGTACGCGTCTACAATTAGCGTTGTCTTTGTTCGGAGAGAAGGACGGTCCGTCCTAGTCGGTCATTTATAAACGCGAAATTTATCTTCGGTTCGTAGCGATATTTAAATTATAAATTGCCTTTTCGGGAAAACGGCGGTCGTTCCCGCGCCGCGGACGGCTCGCCGCGGTCGCCCTTCGGGAACCTTCGTATTTTTTGTACAGCCGTATCGGAGGATTGAAGTTTATTTTCTAGATCTGTTGCATCTAAATTACTCTCCGTTTAGGAAAACTCCAAAAAACACTAAATGGATTTTTATTTTGTAGGACATTAATGGAAAATCGATAATCGAGTGAATTGTTTTATCATTGCCGCTATTACTCACTATCTGACATATTGTTTTTTTCTTTTTTTTATCGATCCTGGTTTTATTTTATTTATTCTTATATATGTCTTTTATTTATTCTTGTTATATGTCTTTTCTTATTATTCTAGTTATTCTTGTATATATGTCTTTTCTTGTAATTAGCCCGAGGCTCTGTACATCAATAATTTGTTTTTTTCAGGATTTATTAATTATATGGCTGTAAGAAAACCAATAAATGAAAAATTAAAATAAAATAAAAAAAAGTAAGAGAAAAAAATACTAGGAACTATATATCACATTCAAAATGTTCATAAAATACTTGGTATGTGGCTCTAGGACCATCTATTGAATCGACAATAATGACATATCGAAGGTCTTTTTGTTAAAAAATCAAATTAAATAAATTGGAATTGAAATTCCTTTATTCGAAGAAATATGAATAAATTGTTGGATACAGTGCATTTACGATCGTTCCCGCGAGTTCCCGCGTTCTGCATCGGAACGAGCCATTAATCAACATTCGGCGGGCCGCGCGCGCGCAGGTGTCCCCCGCGGCGCCGGCCAACTAGCGCCACACGACGGCCGGAGGACGAACTACAAACGGCGGGGCGACGACCCCCGCTACTCCTTCGCGAACAATTTATATATATTTATATTCATTTATGAAGGCTTAAAACAATTTTAATAGCACCTACAGAAAGTACACTATCCCATTAACTGGTAATTTGAATTAAAAAATATTAATGATAAATTATTTTTTAATTATGTACCGGAATAAATTTAAAAATTATGGCTGGTTTATTTAAAAAGATAATGTATGAAAGTGGATAATATTGAAATAATAATGTACGAAAGTGTTAAATCCCTAATACCGATGCAGCGACGCAGGCTCGCTTTTGATTCGCAAGTTTTCTGAACCTTATCGTTGATCTAAGTTACGCGTTAATCGTATATGAATACGAATACAAAAATAACATAAATAAAACGGTATTAATAGAGTCGATGACTCGATAGTAATACACAATAATAATGCAAACCCGTTATCGTTCGTTGGCCGAGCGAAGGTTGGTGACACGAGGTGCGGCCACTCGGCGCTAGATGGAGGTCGTCACGGCAAACAGCCGAGACGCGCGGCAACAAGCATTTCAGACCGGTGTGCGTCTCGACTAACCTTTTACGCGTTTTTTATTTATCGTGGTGATGATGGTTTAAGCTATTGTGCTATGCTCGGGGTGAGTAACTTTAATGAGTGGACCAGAATTTAGTTTTCAAATCTGACAATAAATTGTGCGTAAATTATTATTTTAAAATGGTGTATATTGTAGTAACATTATGCACAGGTATTTTATTTTTCATGATTTCAACTCAATATCCAGCCAAAATTCGACCTCAAAAGTCGACTAACGCGGGAAAAGGGCCTATTTTTTTAATGGGTTTTAAAACGTAAAATCGATGTCCATAATTGACAATTTAATACATGAATAGAAAAAGCTGAAAATCTGGTTATTAATTTCACCAGGTGTTTTTTCTCTCTCCTGTAAAATTGAGTTTTTGGAAAGAGACCTTTTTATAGGGATGGCTTCAACTCATTTATCGACTGAAATATTTAAAAATTTCAATTGAAATTTTTTTAAATACTAATTTTTTTAAATACAAATTTTTAAATACTATTTTTTAAATACTAATATTTTTTTAAATACGCGTACAATTTAAATTAAACTGAATCTTTTTACGTTATTGGATTTGGTGATTTTTTATTTTTTTGATTTTTAGTATTTGTTTAATTTCAAATTAAACTAAAATTGAAAAAGTAGGTATATTGACATTTCATTAAAAATTATTTAATAATGAAACTTTTTTGGTAAAATTAATTCAAGTGTGTCTTTTTGTTTAGCAGATTTCCATCGGTTTTTTGTTTTATAGTACTGTTTCATCATTATGCGGGAAAATGAAATGAATGAAAAAATATCAGAAATTATTCGATTTCTTTTTATACATCGGGGGTCTGTGAAAGTACTGTCACGTACTGTAGCCACGATCTGTAACAATAACACATCTATTCGCCTCTCACATTTCGCCAAAGTGCAACGAACGAAAGTGAAACCTACCGACACATCATTCGCAGAGTATATGACGATTAAAAATTGAATATCCGGTCGCGGTATAAATTAGACGTGCACATTTCTAAAACAACATAATAACGTGTAATTTCTCCGGCGTTACGACACCGGGCCGCAGAAGCGCGAGGAGAAAGGCGGCACTTTCTCTCGGAAGTCTGGGCCGAGGTTACCGGCGGCTGACGTCCACTTTCGCCGCTTTCTTCTCCCCCGATAGCTCGCCGCCGCCGGCTGTTGCGAAACACCTCGCGGCACGCGCACTCGCGCGCAGACCGAATCGGCGGGTTTCGTCACATTCGTTCTCGCGAATTGTTGTAATCCGCGCTGTCTTACGCGCCCATTAGCGCGAAATTCGGGGGTTCGCCGACCGCGCGCCATCGCGCATTGTTCCTATCACCCGCCATTACATTAGGCGGTTGCGATACGCGACAAAACAAGGACGTGTTGCGAAAAGTCGGCCTAATGCGGTGGGAGGAACATTTCACATTCGCAATTTCATCGAATAGATTGGCGCGTTTGTTAGAATGAGGGGAAAGATCCTATTCGCGCTCAATGGCAATTATAGTGTAGAAAATGCATTGTGCTTCGGCCGAGTTCCTTATTTTAGCGGTATGCGGGCAGAGGTGAACGACCCGCCGAGATGTTCTCGTCTAGACGTTGCCGAAACCCGCTCCGCTCACGGCGCCCGAGCGAGTAGCGCATCGGGAAACGCCGACCTTCCGAGCGAAGAATTCGCGTTAATCCGACCCAAATACATCCCTCCTCAACCGATAAAACCGAAAATCCTTCGTCTAATGCACGCAGAAGCCACTCGGCGCGAAGAGTGTCGACCGCCGTCCGATACGAAATGTTACAAATCATAAAAAACAACCTCCATCTATAATAACAAATTAAGCGAGGACAAAATAGCTCCGAAAAGTGGGTCGCCTCGGGGCCGCGCGAGCGCAAGCGCCGCGCGCTCCGCGGAACTAATATCGGCCATACGGAGTCGCGGATAAGGCTCACTATCCTATGTAGGTTACGGCGGGCCGCGAAGAGTGAATGACCCGCCATGGCCCGTTTAGCAGTCACTCACTCCGAGCGAGACGGCGCTCGCGGCGGCCTCCCGCTCTCGCGGTCTTAAGCGCTAAACTTGCATAACTGCGGTTAACAATAATTCCATTTCTGTTTCCCCGGTGGCCGGCGCCGGCGGAGTGGGTCACCGCCCGACGATATATGGGACGCGCTCCCTGCCCAAATTCGTACGCGCTGCGCTGGTCTACATTTTCAGTTTATTCTAATTTACGCGACAAAAACCCCGGTGGTGGACGAGAAACGCGGGATTGCACTCCCGTATTAAAAGTACACGGTACGAGTCGGGAGCGATACCGCTGATTGACACGGGTCGGCCACCGCTGACCCAGTTGCGTCCCGGCGCAGGAGGGGAGTGACGCGGACGATGCCACTTGCGTCACTTCGGCAATTGAGCCTTGTCAAGTCAGAATGAAAATGATTCAAACTCCCACTGGAAAATAGCGTATTTACGTGACGACTTGTCATCACACGACAAATAAACCAATCGCAATTCGAGGTTTTATGTAACGAGGTGTGCTCTTTTTTGTTGAGATGTTGTTGTAACATTTCGGCAAAGAGCGGAGCACGTTCTAACACACTTTGCTAAAGTGGGTTGTGCCTTTTGACGCTTATTTTTAGTTCTTTAAATTTAACAACAACTATCGTCGTAAAAGAATCGAGCGTTGGAGTCGATTCTTTTACTTTGGAGACCGTTAGATTAGTATATTGTTACCCTTGTTAGGTTTTTTCTCGGGAATCTTTAATGGAGCTTTGTCGGAGCGGGTGACTAAGAACGCCGGTCCTGTTTACTGGACTCGGGTGACGACACCGTTTATTTTCGCGAGACCTCGTTTAGTGTGGAAACCTTAATACTCACACGTCGGAATATTTAAATCATTTTCTCGAAGACAACGAGCGACCGAGCAAGCTATAGCGCGGTTTAAAATTGAGCAACGGACCGACGAGACGCATCGGCGAGAGACGGAGATATGCGGGGCGACGTTGGTTAGAGGGAAAAGGAGCAATGTCGGTGAGTCGCGGCGCGGGCGTCAGGTCGCCGTGCCAGATAATCGGGTTCATTGCTTTACAGTGGCCCTGGGCCCAAGGAAAGCCGCGCGAGGCCAGCGCGACTTCTCTATTGAAAAGCGAATTGAAACCACCGAGTAGAAAAGAACCGAGCATTTATTAGGGACATCGTGCGAGTCGGGAGTGATGAAAATACTGTGTTGTACAAACGCGAGTATTAGTTGACGCGACACTAGGCGCCGTTCTGTTAGGACATAATCCCAGTGTACATGGTTATGAGTGAAGAGATAAGAATGTAGAACTAAAGTAAAAAAAGCGTTTGAGGCCGTTGCATTGGAATTAATAGGGACAGTAGTTTTGATATACCAGGTGTTTCGGGGTTTCGGACAAAGGCAACAGTGACATTTCCAGACGATTTCTATGCATATATATTATGTATGTACATCACTGAAGATGAATGTCATAACCAGAAAATCAACTACTTGTATGTATGTATATATACTATGTATATTATCCAAAGCAATATAACTTATTATATTATTCGAATGCAATAATACATTATACCATTCAAAATGTTATTCGTCTAATTAAGATAATTTATAGAAGTCTAACAGAGACGAGGCTATTGTGGCCCAGGCCTTATGTTCTGCATGAGCTGGCTTAAGTGATCACTTTACACAATGCAACGTTCACCAATTCACCAGGAATTTGCCATAAAGAATTTGAACACACATTGACATCAAATTTTTTCAAAACTGCTCTAAATCACAAAAACTGCTCTAATGTTCTAAATCAGTTTCTTTCATATATGTATATATTCGAATGGTCTAAGCTCTAGACATCTATGGTCCTTGCCCATAACACAGTAGGTATACATAGATTTTACAGCTGGTAATGATAACTCTATATTTTTTAACAAGTACCTACGTCTCCCGTACCTACAAATAGCTTCGTCTCTGTGAAACTTACATAATTTATTTTAATTTAAAAAATCGTAAAATCCGGTAATTGTGTTCTCAAAACATGCACATAAAAATACTGTTATTCTGCTTACTAAAAAATGATAATACGTCGGAATGTATTGTTATTTAAAAAAATCTATTATAAGAAAATTGATCAACATTATTACATTATAGTCGGATGAACTGGCAAATGTTGGAGACAGGAGCCTGCGTCTGCGGTCCAGGCGCTGGGGCGGCATGATCTAGAGCGCATTCCAGCGTTATTTTAAAAAGTGAATTGAAAACAAGAGCGCTCGCGGGTGCGCGGCGAGTCGCGCTCCTCGGCATTCCGCCGATCCGCCTCGAGTTGCTGGTCGGGCGGGTGACCTCAACACGGTTTCTATTCCAGCAGCGGACCCTTCACCGCGCAGCCACCCACCCGCCGGGGCATTACCCGACCAGCCTTCTGATAAAGGCCCGACGTGCTGGAAAACCGAATACCAGGACAGGCGTCGGGGGCTATTACACTCTCGTCAGACGAGGACAGTTGGTACCTAATAGCTCAACCAACCTCTGCGTCAATCGGCTTCACTAAATACATCAATAAATAAAGTGTGGACGAGGGTTTCACGCCTTTACATTGTAAATCGAGTCATTTTTTGATTCAATTAAAAACTAATGTGAATTTTTATTTTGTCTTTACATTTCTGTGACTTTGTTAAGACATCAAATACAAAAACGCTATTAAGATACCGAAAACAGAATTAAAAATTGAAATCAGTAATTTTTCGTACATTCTTAAAATTTTTTGTCTTCAAAAGATGAATATTGATGAATTTTTTGAACTGGATAAAAAAACTGACGTGGTAATTTTCTCCCCGTCCCGAAGATTTAATTTTTTGCTCTAAACATCCAAAAAATATGACTAAAATGTTGATCGAATCTTTGTGTAATCGACATCACCCACTCGCAGAAGAAAGAAACTATTGCGGATGAGACAAATTAATTGTATAAATGTGGTCGGAGCCGAGAGAAGAGATGTGCAGTCACTACCCCAGTCCGGCAGGGGTGGATGACCCCGGGCTCGCTGCGCATGCTCCCCAACCCGGTTCTGCTCCTCGCGCGGGGTCGCTCATTATTCACCATCCTCAACTTCTGACACTGATTTATAGCTCTGTCTTCCTGCCTTTGTGGAAGAAAATCTTTACAAAGATCGCGGTTACCGGAGGCCGGAAACCAAAAAACTACTTTTCCGAAATATGAGCCGTCGCAAAATCGTACATTTAAGTTTTTAAATCGCAAAAATAATTTTTACTACGAGAAAATTAACTTTCAAAAATATTAGATAAAGGTGTATTCTTACCATCTCTGCTCATGCCGACGGCGATGCACTTCTTGAGGCGGCAGTACTGGCAACGGTTGCGGTTGATGCGCAGGATGGAGCATTGCTGGTTCTTGGTGCACGGGCGGTACTGGATCTTCTGCTGGATGGACCGCCTGAAGAAGCCCTGCGAATCATCAGTTCCGTCAGTACCGTCACTACCGCCGTCCTCGGAGTCCGAGGGCGCGCAGCGGCAGCCCTCGCCCCCGCTGTCGCTGTCGCAGCCCGAGTCGCTGGACACGGCCTCCGCCGGAGCGCCCTCGAAAAGGGGCTTCGACTCCAGCATCCGAACCAACACGCTGTGGGTTTTCTTCAACAAGTCCGATTTCTCGGTCAGCGGGTTTCCCTGAGGAGGGGTGAGATCGTCGCTATTGTATACGCAACCCATTTTAACTATCTAAAAGAATTTCCTAAATTTTACTAATTACGGCGTGAATCAAAACATCACAGTCACAAAGTTTCTCAACTACCGAAAGCTCAAAATTATCGTCCGCATTAACTTAAGTTCAATATCCTTCGCGCGGGGTAAAACATCACAATCCACAAAACTAAATACCGACGCGCGCTTCGCGCACTAGCTGGACGACGACTGTCGGCTGAAGCTGAATAGTCCAAACGACCGCACCGGTCGACGTTTCACCGTAGACTGGCCGATAGCGAATGCGTGCAGCGGCGGTGCGCGGGTATTCCGACCGCTCGATGCGGAGCGCCAACGTGAACTGCGAGTTCATAGCTCCCTCCTCGGCTGCGGCCCGGGGAGCGCGCGGGGGGCCGAGGCCCCGTGGCCCACTTGCCGGCCGCTGAACTCGCGCCCCGCCGAGGGAAAGTGAGAGTGTCACTCGCGCCGCCTCGCCCCTCGCCCCTCACCCCTCACCCCTCAGCGCTCCCACTCCCGGTGCCCGACTAACTGTACGTATCCCTCGGTACCTGGATATTTCCGCGACTGTTCATTTAACGCGGGTATCTAATAATCGTATCCCTCGACCGCTGAAACTTTCGGATGGGATTCGTCGACCTCTCTCGGCAGGCATATTTTCGATAAAGTTCTTAATTAATTAATGAGCGACGGAAAAGTTACCGATAAATAATTTTCAGTTAGCAAATACTATTTGGCGATTAGACATTCCGAGAACTGCTTATCATATATGGCGTGAGGTGGTGAATAAAACACTTCTACTTCAAAATTAGAGCGTCGAAACGTCCGATAAGGATTAGAGCCTCGAGGAGTGGATGTATTTATTTCGCGAAAAATATTGTTTCGTATAATTTCGGTTCGCGCTGGAATCGTTATCTCCGCTCGACCAGGATAGCGGCGCGATGACGAGGTCTATTTTTTTGGGTCACGCGAATTTGGAGAGTAGCTCGTTAGTTGCGTCAGAAGTAGACACAGGTGCGACTGTTGCGCGATCGACGTCAGCTATCCGAGGAGCCTTCTCGCCGTCAAATGTATGGAGTTCGCATTTTGCGCGGCGGATCCGAAACAATGCACGAACGGTAGTAAATAAACTGCGACGGGTATTATAAAACACAGAAAAATATTTAATAATTTAAATTTAATTTAATTTATATATATATATATATATATATATATATATATATATAATTTCGAATTTCATGTAGAAAATGCAAGCAAATAATTCGTGGGGATATAGAAATATATGATATTTTCATAAAATTCCACAAGTACCTTACTTAAGGTGGCACATTCACTACAAATGCATATTTCGGCGTGTTTTTTACGTAAATGTGGGTTTTTATTATTCACTTATAATATCAGAATGTATACTCTAGGCTGCTTTTTTAGGGCAATAACTGAGATAGAACCGTTGTTATTATATAAAAATTATAAACTGGACATTATTTTTAATAATTAATAAAATATAAGCATTAATCAAGAGACCGCGGCCAAAAAGTCGTTTTTAGTGTCCTAGGCGGCGCTAATTTTTAATGAATATTTATATGTACGCATAATATGTTTTTTATGCGTAAAAAGTATACTTCATTATCTAGAACTTTTATTAAGGAAATCAAGAAATATTCAGTATTAATAAAGTTGTAATGTTTTAAATTTGCAAGAAATTTTTAAGTTTTTTGTTGATTTTAAAAAGCTTTTTATTTATATAAAGAGATAATTTTAAACGGTGTATTCTATTTATTCCCGTAATTTTAGGCTTTAATCACTTCATGAAAGTTAGGTTTTTTAATAAAAGCACCGTAATTATTATTTAAAAATAAAAATTCCAACGTATGAAATGTGCCAATTAATGACGTAATTAAAAAACAGAGGTTCTATCTAAGTTATTGCCCTAAAAAAATTGCATCCTGATATAAATGGATAATAAAAACCCATATTTTCGTAAAAAAAAAAAAACGCCGAAATATGCGTTCGCAGCGAATGTCCAGCCTTAAAAATAGGCGGCCGGCGACGGATCGTTTTGCGAATCGTCCCGAAGCGCCGGCGGAATTCCGCCCCGCGCGGGGGAGGGGGTTCGGAATAACCCGACCGTTTAATCGGCCGTCGACCCCGCCGAGCCGACGACCGACGGCGTCAACAATAATGGCGGCCTGGCGTGTTGCGCAACGCGGGTTTAGCGCGGCCCGCGGCGCCTCCTCGTGCTCCGGGCCCCCTGGCATTGTACGCGGCCCATTCATGCGTTTTTTCTTCTAATATTTAAATAAAATCACTACTAACTAGAATGCGACCGCTATAAATTGGCGTGCGAGGGAGGGCGTCCCTGTCGCGTAACAGAAGTTGCCAGGGTGTAAATTTATTACACAATACGTGACGTCGCTGTATGCATAATTAAGCCTATGTGCCGTTTAATACGTTCTCGGATGAATGAATCAATTTGTCAATTTTTCATATAAATAATAGAGATATACTAAAAAAAACATTGCCGTTCATCTGGCAAGTCTGCCTAGTAATTATTTAAAATATTTTTTATAAATCTAGCCTGTGGAATTATTTTTTAAAACAGTTTCATTCGTTCATCTCAGAATGTTCTAAAACGGCACATAGGCATAATTATATATACAGCGAAGATAATGTACAGAATGTTCGGTGACCGGTGTCGTAGCCTTTAACAGAAATTTGGTCGGGCAGCACTAAAGAAACCGAGCCGCAATGGCGGCCGTTCTATCTGTCAAACTGTCAGACGGTAATATCGGTCCATTATTTACTTTTTCAGCTTCGCAAAATATTAATACTTCATTGGCAATTTTGTTCTTGCACCATCCCGGACTGTTTTAATCAAGATGTCACAGCTCCCGAGCAAATACAAAATTGTACCGGATGACAGGGCGAGGGATTACCGCCGGGTGCGGGCGGGGCGGGTTTTAGTTCCAAAGTCGCCTCACGCCAATTTACGTTGGGCAAGCAATACATTAAACTATTTTTGTCTTTGAGGACTTCGACGCGATTATTTAAATTCAATTATTAAAAAATATTCAGCAGAAAAGAATAGAGCGGCTGATGGATAAATTATTCATGTTCCTCGAACGAGTTTCTAATTTCTGTATCGATGCCAGGTGAATACGGTTCGGAAAATATACCAAGAGTTACGTCCGTCCTATCGCGGGGTGTTTACTAGCTTAAACTCTTTTCCGAGAACGGAGTGAGGCAATACGAATTGAAATACAGTAAACACGTGACGATGTTGTTATTGTTAAGTTGGCTCTCCGGGCAACGAGCGGCGCAGGACCCGGGTCACTAGCCTACATTCAGTCCGTCACTCTATAATATTCGCAATTTATAATCATTTTATATTTTTAAAAAAATATCGATAGTAAGACAAAGGATGCGATTCCTTAAAAAGCATATTTATAAAAAAGATATTTGGATTTTAAAAGCTCATACGCTGGAGCAAGAGCGGATCTAGCTTTGGCGACAGGGGGGATCACATAGTTGTGATCAAGTCACAAGAAGTTATAATTTAGGGTTGGGCCCAGGTCCACCTAAGTCCTGGATCCGCCCTTGCGCTGGAGGAATTGAGAGTTCCGCTCAGGGTATATATAAATCATTTAAATTGTTTAACATCTAGAACTATTAAGAATCTGATGGAAAAAACGGGCTTCTACGGATATTTTGCCGGATTCGGATAGGAAGAAAATAAACGTAAAATAAAATTGAAAATAATCGAATAACCTTCTCACTAGTGATGCAACGAATACTACTTTCACGAATACGAATACGAATAATTCAACAAGGTAATAAATAATACACTACTGTTCTTTTTTTACTAAGAGATCAATTATTAAAATATACCACCGGCAAATTTTTGTTCAAAAAGCACAACATTTGTAACTTCTCAGGCGTTAGACAATTTATTTTATCCGTTTGTTTGTACATTTCCAGCGGTCGAAAAGAAATATCACTTTTTTCACAATTACGGTTTGTTTTTTTTATAAGATTTACACTTTTACACACAACGGAAATGAAATGGAACGAACAATACGTATTACAAAACAAAAAGTACATGAAATTAGCATCTAATCTTATTAATAACCCAACGAAGCTGGATGAAAGAACTGATGTTATGCTGTGAAACAAGTAACAATTGACAACTTGAGAACTCAAAAAGTCCATTCATTCAATGTCAGGGGAATCCCCGACAATAAAGTGCGTAGGTGTGTTCGGATATACGGTGCACAGCCAAACCGTAATTTGCGTTGTCTTCAGTTATAAATAGTTTGTTTTTAATAATCGTGATGATATTCGGCGAACACGAATATTCGGTAAATATCTATTATTCGGCGAATACGAATATTCGTATTCGTTTTATCACTACTTCTTAGTATTGACTTACATAATGTGTCAACAAACAATGCCACGATTAATGCCAAATCCGTAAGATCACCCCATTTTATTACTAAAACAGACGACGCAAATTTTCTTCGTTGGAAAAGTCAAATTCCTTTCTACGTAACGATGATTCAGTCAGTGCGAACCGATAAACATTCCGTCGGCACGGCGAGATCGAATATAGAACGCGAAATAATCCACGTCGCTGCGAGTAGGGAATGCAAAAAATCCGGATTTTTAACAACGGATTTTGTTCCAATCCGGATTTTATGGATTAAAATAAAAGCACATGAAAATCGAATCAAATGATTTTTTAAATTTTTTTTGTTATTTGGAATTATTCAAAGTATTATAATTAAATACCATAATTATGGTGTTATTCTTATTAAAATAATCAGTCTGTGACTCGCGTGCTGAGTAACGTTAGTAAAATAATCAACAGGTACAAATCGAAAGAAACTCCGAAGAACAAAAATAAAGACAAATAGACTCCTTGTCAAATTATTAAACATAAACAAAAGTAACAAAACAATTTAACTTCGCTTAAATCAACATAAAAACAACGTAAAAAACTCTGCCATTTTTTGAGACATAAAATGTGACCTCAAAAATAATAAGGCGTCTAAAGTGCTGTCGTTTAACCTGCTGCGAATTCGGTTGCACATAATTCCCGCTGCGGAAAAAGCACGCTCTGATTCAACGCTTGTGGCGGAATGCCCTGAAAATTTCTTATTATTCAAATAATCCGGATTCGATTTTCAAATCCGGATTTGGGGTCTAGTAAAAATGTGCGGATATGCGGATTACGGATGGTCCGGATTGCATTCCCTAGCTGCGAGTGGGGGGGGCGGGGGGAGAGCGCAACAACCCGCGGGAGCGCGGCGAATAACGCGAACCGCTATTCCGCTAGTCAGATCGCGGCTAATCACCATTCCCGATATTGTTTTTGTGTACACATGTCGAAATAATCATTTGGTGATATCACGCCGCTCGCACGCTACGAGGTGCGTAATGATCGAATAGCGTGAATTGCACAACCGAAGAGATTGTTTCTCCGGCCGCTTTCATCGCCGGCGTTTGTTTACAAGCCGAGGGTGATGGCTGTTTAATGACTAGACCGGAAAGTTCGGCGCTAACTTTTTTTACTTCGTTTCGAAATTGACTCCGATACGAAAGTTAGAAAGTGGACCGATTCGCTTCGTCATCGCGGGCGGTGAGGCAACGCGGGCGCGGGAATAAAGAGCGGAGATCGTCGCTCTCGCCGAGAGAACGACCCGACGTTTCCAAAGTCCTCCATCCTGACCGTGGCACCGATCTATCGACGCGTACGGCCAACGACGTATAATTCCCACTTTCGCGATTTGACCGTGGCCAGTCAAACCTCGAATAAGATCGACCCGTAAAAGCAAAGGCTAAAGAATATTTTATAGCGAACCTTAACGAGGTTTTTTGCGCGACTTTACGCACCGGCGGGCTCGACGAGCTGTCCGGTCTCGGTCTATTAATTCCTACGATGCCTAAAGTTATCGGAGATCAAAATTTGGGATGTACATTAGTCGGATCATTTCGGCGATCGCTTCCGACGCGGCTGTATTCGATCGAAGCCGACGATGATGGTAGCGCGAACATTCCGGGCCGACCGAGTAGTTCCGGAGAAAAATAATAAACCGAAAGGTAGACGCCCACGGGCCGCGACCAGCGAGTACCGGCGGGTGCGCGCCGAATGGTATTCTGGATCGTGATCGGCTATCTCGGTCACTTCCGACGGCGCGCTCCGTGGAGGCGAGCGGCGCGGCGCAAGGCGGATCGCGGGAACCGACTTTGTTTTTCTGACCAAATTTTATCATTCAGCGCTCCGGGCAGCGATATACAAATAAAATGCAGTCTAACGGCACAAACATAGCGAGCGCGCGAATAAGAGCGCGATATGTATAATAATTATTACGAAGCGCCTACGACACCTTCACTCGGCGGCGTAAATTAAACGAAACGTTACGCGACATATTGGCGAACGTTCCCGCGAGATACTTCAAGATCTAATCTAACGAGATGTTCTTTTGTTTTAAGAAATACTCGTAATTATCGACATAAAACGAGACAGTCATTCTATTAAAATATTCTAAATGTGCGCGCATTTTAAAAGCTCCCGCCTCGCGGCCGAGAGCGGCTCGGGCGCGCCTTACGGTACTCCGGTCTCCGGTCGATTCTGGCCCCGTCCTCTTCCCGAATGCCCGACCGGCGGAGGAAGCTCCTCGCCTCCTAGCCGCGCGCGAATCCCTCGACACTCACACGCGCGCGGACACGGCAGGAATCTCACACATACGAACGCGGTCCGGTTGTTGCGCGATATGCAAAGCCAAAGGGCAACGACCGGAGGGCCATTGCCCCCGCGGCCGCTGTCAGAAAATGTATATTCGCCGCCGCGTGACGTCGCGGCTACGTCACTACCTCCCCCCCCCCGCCCCGGGCCGGGCGAGCGACCGGCGCTACGAGATTCTTGCCTACCTCAATACTACGGCGCGCCGGCGCACAATCCTCCTGGGCACCTCCGCGCCAGCTCCGTTACGAGAACTCGAACGATTAAAAAAGTCATACACGAGACTGCGAAACCTTAGTCGGCTAAATTGTAAAAAGTATCCTACGATGTCGCGACGATACGATGATTTTCCTTCCTCGTGCAACAGCCAACAAAAAACCATAAAAGGTACTCTTCACCGACTCATTCATACGTAAAGATGAATTTTGGTACGCGTACGATACGCAAGATGGCATTGCCATTCCGGCTATCTTGTGTACGTCATTTTTTAACGCGGTATGACCGTGCCGCCGTTCGTTCCCGTCGTCCCCGATTCGCATCCAGTCCGTCGCAAAAAGCACTCGCATTATACAATATACGATCGTCGCAACACGAATACTTTTACCGAGACGGCGCGATTGTTTGAATCAATTAGCGCCGTTTCGATGAATTAATCTGCCGCACGATGGACTGCATTCGTCTCGGTAAAAAGTGATATTTTCCGCCGTTAAGCAAAAGCGCGTGATGAATTAAAGTGGATCAAATGTTGAATATGTATCGCCCCACATTATTATTATTATCGGTGCTTAAGAAAATCTTCTACAAATACGTTGTTTGACAGAACTGACGGGCCGTTTAGAAACTAAGTCTACCGGGAGAACAGAATCAGGCTACATATTACATAACCACCGCGGCGACACTCAAATCATAAAAATGTTTAATTCAAAATGATAATCAGAACGATTACGCAGTCACAAAAATCTAAAATCATAATAATTAAATCATTATTATATAGTTATTAAAAGAATAATGCATTCGTCGACCTACATATTACGATAAAACAGAGACGAAAGTAAAGACGTAATTAATTTAAACAGTATGTAGTGTATAATTAATGTTAAAACGAATTAAAAATGAAATAACACGGTCTTGAAGTGCGACAAAATAAAACTAATATCGTAGACTGAATTCAAATAATAATATGTACTTGATCCCGCGCAATTTTATATTGAGCGGACTTTTATATTGCCTTCAATATCATTGCGGAATTATTTGGCTTCTTTTATTTCTAGTTAGTAATAAATGGACTTTATATATTTATTTTATCGGGAGGAAAAAATATCAGTTACAGTTTGTATTTTTGTAAATGAGTTATCAAAACATTTATTCTTCTGGATTACTATCGTGTTGTTCAATTTTTTTGAGAGATGTATCGAGACTGTCTTAATGTTGAATGAAAAAACATTTAATTTTTTAAATTACAATTTTCAGCACATATTTATTTGATAATTAAAATGAATTAGAAAAGATACCTACACGGAAAAATTCCAACGGAAAAACACGGTAACTATTCTCGAGACGGATATTTTTTATAATTATAATTGTAATTTTGTACCGATTTATTTAATTAGTTTTTATGAATTATCGTTTTGATTTTGCGTCGTGCGATAAAGTGATCAACAGGCACTAGAGGCGAGAGTGAGACCGGAGTGTCGCCGCGGCGAGGAAAGCTCGCGATTTCCTGACGGACTAGAAATTTCCCCCGCGGCACTTTCCGCCGCCATTTTCCTTTTTCCCACGAGTTCTTAACTTTCATCGGCCGTATTGTTGCGTGATTTTCAAATGCACGCCAACTTACCGCATCGACATCGCAATAGCTATAATGGTTATCCGCCCCTCTCTGTCGCTCCGGCAGCCGCCGGTATCGCGTGTCCCCTTTCCTCCCGCAGTTCAATGCACCGTAAGCCGACGTAAACACAGTTTGCCTGAGAGGTACCCGCTCCCCCGCTCGGGTCGGTGCGGCACGGCGGCGACACCTGGCGACTGGCGGCTGTGACGCGCGGCCCCGAGTACGCACATCGCGGGGATCCGAGTACCCCGAGCTATCCCGCAGGTTTATATGTGTATATGTATCTTTTTTTAAATATTTTGTTTATATTTTTTGAAAAAATAATAAAGACATCTTTCAACGGCGGGGACAGTGAATGGTTTAGTCGGTACATGCGGCCGCGCCGCCTCGCAACGGTTTATACGACTTGCGCGGGGTAGCGCTGTCTCGCGTGTTAGTTGAAAAAAATGTCAACCTAGAGATGATTGAGTGGGACCGATATGGAAGCTTTTGCTCTTGGATAAGCGGTGGGTACTATTCACTATCCCGCAGGTTTCCCACAGGGCAAAAGAAAAAGCGACGTTTCCAATAAAGGTAATTGGCGAGGTATAATAAAACATTTATAAATAAATGCATCTTTGAGGCTTTTTAAAACTCGCAATCTTGCGTAAACAACGTTCCAACAAAGAAAAACGTAGTCATCCCAGTATTTTCTGGATAAGAGCGAAATACACACAGTTAACACGCTTTAGAAGAGCGAAGAATTTAGTGTGTTTTTCGCAGACGTGATAAATGAATGGAGCAGAAGGAAGATATGAAAATTTTGCTACGCGTTGCAGTCTCCGGTCTGACCGACATGTCGCTGCTGGGCTCCCCATAGACAAAAAGCGGTCGGCGATAGGTCAGGGATAAAAGTGGCCAGTTGAGTGGCGAGACCGCGAATAGGCGAACTGCCGCTAGAAACGCCGCGCCGACCCTGGTGGGAGACCTAACGGGGCGGCCGGTCGCGTCTGACGATGATGATCAGATGCGGAAGAGCTCGGCTGAACTCGGAGCGTGTCTGCCCGAGCCGCCGCCCGCTCCCGTTTCAGAAACGAGTACGGAATGCCGTGAAATTGTTTCCCCGTTAGGGGAAGTGGGAACACGCACGTCGGACGGGGCAACAAGAACCGCTTCGTTTATTCCATTTGATCCGCAGTTTTGTAAAACCCCAAATACATCGCTTAGGATTTAGTTGAATAATTCCTACGATCCTGTGAGTTCGCGAGGGAACTCCTTAATTTTACGAGCGAGTAGGTCCTGTAACGAGCTAACGAACCGCGCAAGATTGATATTTTCAATGCGAATTCAAATATTATAAA
Organism: Agrypnia vestita; assembly: GCA_016648135.1. Taxonomy (NCBI): domain Eukaryota; kingdom Metazoa; phylum Arthropoda; class Insecta; order Trichoptera; family Phryganeidae; genus Agrypnia; species Agrypnia vestita. Next base: position 211,326 of record JADDOH010000073.1, read on the forward strand.
GAATGCGATGTTTGGGAGAGTGTTGTTTCAAAAAAAATGTTTTCTTAAAAACTAGTGTTGTTTTAAAAACTAATTTAAAAATTGTTTTCATACTTTGTTTATTTCACTTTTCTCTTGATTTATTGCTTTTATTACTGTTTTCATACTTTGTTTATTGCTGTTGTCATACTTTGTTTATTTCACTTTTCCCTTGTTTTATGTTCAAATCACAGGGATGAACATGTTAAGTACACTTTTTCATAAAAATCAAATCAGCTACTAATGGGAAGAACATGTTATCTTCAATAATAACATGTTCATGCCATCATTCTGAAATTAACACGCCTTTTAATTTGATTTGAATGTATATGGATAATATGAATTTTACTCTGGCAATACTGTCATATATTTATTTTTATTTGAAGACTATTATAATATGTACTTATATATTTTTCAATAAGTATAAATGGAACATACCATGTTTTTTATTATTAATTAAAACATGCCAGGTATTTTGTATTTATGGACAATGGATGGTAAAAACGGATAGCATTTGAAGGGTTGTTTGATGTTCGTGTTTTACCAATTTTAAAAAGGTGTTATTCTATTAAAAATGAGTTCCAGAGGCGGAAAAATGGTTGTTAACTAAATTTATTAGGAAAAATTAGTATATTTTTATTTTTTTGTGCATAATGCTTTTTTTTTTACTTTGTAAATAAATACTTTTTTATTGACACTTTAGTGACATACATCAATAAAATTAATCTTGAATTAGCAAATATATTTTAATATTATCGTCATCATTCTTGGCACTACAACCCTTGGTGGGTCTTGGCCTCCTCAATAATGTTTTATATTTAATATTTTTCAAAGGTGAAATGCAAATGCCTAAGTATCTCAAAATGACTTGAATGTTGTTAGTTAACAACTTCTTGCCTTCTTCTGGTCTTCTATTATTATCTAAGTTATAATGGTATCGTCTATAACCTCTGCCGTGCGAAATGTTAAAGCCATAGTTTCGTTTAGAGACACCAAGATACCAGTCATCTAAATAAAAAGTGCGTTACTCGTTACAAAATTTTTGTCGAATATTGAAAGGGAAATATTTAGCGGGAAAGATTGCGAGCGCGCGGTCACTCGACACGGGGTGGAAATTCCGCGCAGGCTTCCCGCTTCCCGCTCCCCGCTCCCGGGCGAGCGCGGACCCGGACCGCTCTCGGCCGGCGCTCGGCGCGCGGGAACGCGTAAGATATTTTGCAGTGGGTCAACGAACCAGAGGCTTCTATTTACCCACATAGAGCGATCTATTTGAGCGATATGCAGTTATCCGCGCGCGAGTGGAGGTGAGCCAGCCAACGTACGTGCCGTGTGTATGTGAGCGTGCATGACACACTAACTGTGATGATGATGAGACGTGTCGTCACTGCTACTTTCCTGGTAATCCGATAGTATGGCTTACCTATTTTCATACCGAATGCGTACGGTAAATATATACGGACGGACCTTCGAGGAAATAACAACGTTTGGAAATGCGCAATGACTCAACGTGAGTTATTATTATTAACGATGGCTTTTGGAAGCGAGTGCTAATAACCTCGGCGCCATCAATATTTAAAATACGTATCGTTTTCAATTGTTCGAGTAGAAAGAAATGCGCACATTCTGCGCAAAACTTTAAGGTAAAACACATGCATTGAGGATTCAGTAGAATAAAAAAAACTGACAACAAACAATAAATTCTTTGTAACAACTTAATTATAATGATATCATTCATTTTCAATGTAGTAAGAAAATAGGGTAGACGTAAATAAAGACCGCTTTCCAAAGACAATTATTTTTAAATTATTTGAAAATAATTGTCTTTAGAAAACAAATATTTCTACTATAGGTTATTGTTGCTGAGGATTTTTAACTAATTTAAAAAATATTTTTTCCTTAGTCGTCTGCTTTAAATCATATACAATTGAGTGTGAAAATTCTATATTCTCAGATTTTCACTTAGCAAACACATTTCAAATCCCCCCAGTCAACAAAAAAATACATTTTCCTTCGCTTCCCTTCCTCGTGGCTATTTGCACCGGTCCTTTACTACGAGAGTTCACAGTTCAACAACCTGACAAGTTGTAGACAGCGGGGAATGAAAGAAATCCGCACCCACACAGGCGCGTAAAAGTGTGTAAAAGCAACGTGTGTAGGTATACGGCGCGTCGGTGCATCGGGACTACGGAAGGAAAATCCGAAGTCGCGGGGGGAAGGAAAATTGAAGGGGGAACGCGGGGTCAACGAGCTGGGACGACCTTCCGGGCTCGGCGGGGCGATGAACCGCATTCGGGGAATATGGGTCACGCCGGCTGCGAAGGGCGATGCCCTCGCGGGGTACGTTCAATTTATGGCCGCCCGTAGTAGAGATGTCGTACTATACCGGGAAGCCCGAGCAGATGGGGAAAATCAATAGCGAAATTCGTGCGGCGATACGCAGCTGGCGCGGTTACGTGATCGCTACTATTACATTTATTTATTTTCATGTCATCCGCGGTGTACAATCGTCTAATGTTGATTTTTAATTATATTTAAAAAAGCGTCATTAATAATAAACTGCGGGCGAAAGTTGGACATTATAGTACTCAATTAATTATGTTGGAAAAATACTAATACATTTTGATCAATATGTCATTTCTCAAATTGATCCCGTTCATTCGAGAATGTCATTTATGTTAATTTTCCGTAATAATCATATTTCACCACAAAGTAGTATTCAATTACTTATTGATCAATATTTTATCGAGTATATTGAACAACTTAAAAAAAAAATAAGGAGACGGTCAAAGGAGATTTTAGAATCTCTCAAACATTACAAACTATTTACAACTTTATAAAAATTTTCAAAATAATAACGAACTGACCCAACTAGTATCAAGTAGCAAAAATATAAATCTTGGTAAATTGCATATCCCTGTAGTACTAACCACAACTCAGCGTCATTAAATTTAAAACCCCCAGAATTAATTAAATTTTTATTTTATCTACTTACATATTACTAAATTGTGTAAACTTTTTATTATATAATTCTTTAGAATATTTCTTTAACAATAGATAGTTTTTAATTAAATATTATTTATACTGTACACTGTTATTATATTTGCTTAAAATTTTATTCTATTTTTCTGTTTTCTATATTCATTTTTTAATTTTTTGCTTATTGTTAGTTTTTTATTGTTATCCCACATAAATGCATTATAATTATCGCATATTAGTTACTTTTTTCTTCTTGTATTTTTTATGTATCACTTATGTATCACTTACTATTTAATACATTACAATGATACTCCTCTCCTACTCACGAGCTGTATTACTCTTGTAGAAGAGAAATGCCATTAAAAAAAATTGTCGCGATCTTTACTGTAAAAAAATGTATTTATAAAAATAATAAATAAAAAAATTACGCAGCCGTTGTAGGAGTTACCTACGTCGATTTTAAAAACGGCGTACACAGATAACCCAGTTTCAACCGGCTGTATATAAATGTGCCAGGCTTATTATTGGTTTAAGCTATTTCCTTTTAGCTAGTGCTCAAAATGATAAAGGCCCGCGCGGGCATTGACCGCAGATGACTCGCCGACACAATGACAAGAAAAGCACACCGTGACACATTCTGCGATATAAGAAAAAAAATTACTAATAAATACAATATTATTTATTAATAATATTGTATTTATTTGTAAAAATTCATTTACAACTTCAGCATTGATTTTACAAACCTAAACCCAAGTAAACTAAAAAAATTACGCATTTTCATATATAATGTAAATAAGACGATTCAAATAAAAAATGCAATTAAAATCGATCGTGAGCGGCGGCTCGCTAGCTCTTTTTTAAGGAAAACGTCAGGTGATAAAATAAAATAAAATGGAGTGCGATTAATTAAGGTTCCTGGCGCATATAGCGCAATTCACGGAAAAACGTGGCTTATCGTACAGCGAATTTCAAAACGTACGTTTGGCGTTTTTGGGTACTCAATAAAATAAGTAGTCACTATGGTAACGAGTATGGTGTCACTTTTTGCCATATATTTTTTGAGATTAATTACTAACTTATAGCGTCTGGTTGTTTGTTTGTTTGACGCATTGGATCGATTTTTGACCTTTTCCCGTGATCCAATCGAGCTGAAACTTTGCAAGCAGTCTCGTGGCGACGATCAAAAATATCTATCAAATTTTCGTCAAAAAAAAAATTATAGTATAATTTTGGATTTTTCAAATTTTTAATGATTTTTTCATACAACTGAGTAATTTGTATGAAAAGACTTCGACGCGTCTGGTAGCCACGAAACCCGATAAAATAAGAAAGAGAGTATTGTAAAAACTTGGTTTTTATTGGTTACTTTTTTTAGTACACATATTTTAGGGAAGGAGAGGCGAGGTAAGATATGAAAAATTACAGGGAATAAAATTAATTAGACAAACATAAAGAACGTCAGAATTTATGCAATATTGTGGTCGTGCTTTTTAATTGCCGATGTATGCATTTACTTAGTAAAACATGCCCATTACTCGTCCAACAATCAAATACACAGCGAGAAATAAAAGTAATCGGTGATCGTTGGAACGAAACTGCTCGCGTGACGTTGATTCAACAATTTTCACCAAATTGCCTCGAAGCAGGCTCAACAAAGCCCTTTGTTCGAGCGGGAAATATTCCGAATCTGGAGCAATGGGCTGCGGTCCCTCGGAGGCACGCGGCGTCAGCGCCACAGTGCCACACTCATTAGTGCCAAACGGTAAATAAAGTCTTCAATATTGTGCTGGAGGTGTCATAAGTTAGTCTGAGCACCGTTAACACGGAAAACTACAATTGGAGATGATAAATTATGTCTATGTCAACAATTCTTCAGTTCAGTGCTCTGCTGAACCGACTCGTCACAACACTTATTGTAAATTTTTTTATTTCACCTATCAAACGCCATGAGCGCGTTAACACGCCAAACTCTGTAAAGCCGTACACACACATTTCGACCGTGCAGAGGCGAGACTCTAGGTAATTTTACCATGGTGTATATGAAATTATTCTGCCGTTTTGATCAATTATATGTGATTACACATTATGTAAATGCTTAAGCGTGTTACGATTTCTTGTCTATCATATGAGTTCCAAAAAATATATTAAAAACAGACGGAAGAAGACGGAAAGTTTTACAAAAAGATTATACACTGCTTTTATTTAAAATGCTGTTTATAATGGCGTCCAATTGAAGTGACCGTTTTGAAGTGGCGATGATATATCAATATATTATGAGGTTTATGATTATTGATCAAAATATATGCAAAATGCAGAGCGATCAAAATATTATTGATTGCCAGACTCAACCTGATGGTAATGATTAGAATTCGAGCAAAACAGAACTAAAAGTTGACGATAGTAATAAGGATTTCAAAAATACTAAAATAGGAATTAAAATTTTAATAAATCAACTTATTGGACGTCGTGTAAAAGGCGCAAGGGGCAAGTAATAAAAAAAAACTCTAAATATAATCAATCTCTGTTGAGGCTTAGCGAGTATTTGGATACAAAAATATCAATATACAGGTAAACGACCTGTCATTTAACAAAGCTCATTTCATGTTTCCTTGTATCGGCCAGGTGTCAACGAACTCGAAAAAACACAGGTTAATAATTTCTGCGAAATGCTGTCCTATCGTGATAAATATATTATTTCCTGTCATTGTGACGGTACAATGTTCGTAACTGTATCTCTGATACGCGAGATAATTTATCATCGCTTTTAATACAAAATCACCTGTTTTATTTACATTTGAATGAATGACAATAAATTTAAAATGAATACCTACATGACGACAGGATAAAATATTATATTATATTTTATAAATAAAAGATTAACAAATTCGTTAATATCTGCAAACAATGTAAAATATACATAGCGATCGTTTTGCAGGTTTAAAATTACACTAATGTTCAATTGCAGGACAAATAAAAAGGGAACAGAATTATCTGAACCAAAAATTATGTTAAGTAACATTATCTCTGTTACGTAACCCAGGAGGGAAATAATATTTTACTCAACTATTCAAATTGAAATAAAATTAGTCAGCTATTTTATTAATAGGAGTAGACATCAAGAAAGGCAAGTAAGATAATCGTGAATTATAATTTTAATGTATTCGCGAAATAAATAAAATAATTAATTAGTTTTACAGCATCAAAGCATGTGTCCAGAATCGATTCGATTAACAATAATTGTTAATTGGTAAAGATATTAAGCGCAGTTTTTAAATTTCCATCAGGAACACATTTTTGAGTCGGACACGACTTTTGTCGTCACTGTACGAAATAGATCCGACCCGGCACGGTCACTGACCCGAGTGGGACTATTTGACCTAGCGCAACACGTAATGCAGTTTTTTTGCCACGGGTGAATTTTTATCTTTTTCCACTCGAGTGTGGTGTTTGTTGTAGCATTTACGACTGCTATTTGTCATTGCCTGGACGACGAACGGTTACAACTGTTTATACGTTTTTTGCTAAAAAAAACGTTAATACGTAGGTACTGTTAGGCGAAAAACATGTGCTTAAAAGTGTATTTGACATTTTTTCGCATGTTCACGCGAATTCAACAAACTTTATATTGTACGATGTTTGAAGAATTTTTTGTCGTAACTTCGAGTCCTACGAGAAGTAGGGAGGATTTTAGGCTTTCACAAACAAAACTGACAGGAACACAAAATAGTTTGTTCTATTATAGTCTCTAGTCTATAGTCTTAATTGTTAAATGAACTGCCAGCAAAGTGAAAGAAGTAAATATTCTCACTACTTTTCGTAGGTTAAGTGCAAAATATGTGAAAAGTAAGTTTAATTAATGTATGGTCGATCGTGTTATGTTGTTTCATGTTTTTTTTTAAAAATGTCTTCTTTATTTTATGTCAAATGTGAAAATGTGTTTCTATTTATGATTATTTATGTTGATATATATTTTGGGAATATTTATGAACAAGTGCTATGTTAATTTATGTTTTAATTACTATATGTAAAAATGTGTTCTTTTTACAAGTAAATAAAAAATACACAAACAACAAAAAATATTTGACTCTTCCATATTTTGGCTAAAAAATCGCAATTTATCTAAGTACTTTAAAAGAAGGTACACAATGCAAAAAAATGCAATATCATATTCGAATCCTTTTTATCGACGAGAAGCATTTAATTTGATTCTTTGACAGCGTCGCTCGATTCCCCTGTCCCTTTTCCGACCGATGAACGTCTTCCGTCCGCATTTTCAACTGCAGTCTCGGGTCAACGGCCCGGACAGCAGATGGAGACGGGCGGTCGCGGGGAATTGATGAAATCGCCTGAATCTAGATCGGTTCAACTGGCCGTATAATTTATATCCTACAGACTTGGTGCAAAGTTCATCCGGACCACAGCTGTGCTCCGTGCTCTTGCTGCCGGGAAACAATGACTGCAAATGGTGTCGCGAGGACACGATTAATAAGAATAAATTTATTGGCAGACAGACGAACCCGTCGCGACTCGTCAAGTTGAAAAAATTAACAGCTTTATTATAAAAAAACAGGGTAAAAATAATTAAGATAACCTCACAATAAGAAACTTGCCAGCTTTCAAATTAGTTTAGCTATTATTGATTTATATTTATTATAAGAAGTGATAAAAGAAATAGTTTTGTATCCCCTTGACCATATTTTACTAAGTATAAATATTTATCTGTAGTCTTGTGAACTTTAATATGATACCATATACCATTATATAAAATAGGTAGCTGTAGTAGCTCTACTTATAATTCCTTTTTCATTTATTTAAGACAAAAAATTAGGCACACAAATTTCCAGAAATACAAGACCATTCTCAAATTTTAACGTCTTTAATGTGATACTAGTGCAGCGCATAACCTCTATAATGTAGAAATAAAACTACTTACAATATAAAAAAATATTCAAAATCTAAATTTATTCAAAGGCGAATTAAAAAAATAAATATAAAAATTCCCATTTAAATTCCATTAATATATTTAATTTTACAATACTTACTGCAATATTATTGATTACTATATTTTTTATGTGATAATACATTATATTAATATTTGTTTTATATGTTAATATATTATATTTCAGTACCTATTGCTTAGGATATAGGATTACCTGTAATTTATTTACTTCAATTAAATATCTTAATTATTCTTCAAACATATTTGTTATAACTGAATTACATTATTTTGATTGTATTACTTTGTAAGCGAACTCCCTCTCCAGACGAAACTAAAAATATCTAATAAATAACACGTATTACTATTGTTGATACTTTCGTACACACATACATAAAATAACATATTTTCATATGATAATCATTTAAGTTGAGAACACGATTAAAAAAATCTCATTTTCCATTTGTCATTTGAGAAGAAATCCGAGCAGAGCAAATTTTGAACGTCACGTAAACCAAGTGGAAATGTTTTCGATCACACTGTGGTACGGCTTGAACTCTCGGCATAAATTAGAAATCGCCAGTGCCCTGATGTATTCTAATCTCACCCGCTACAGGGTGGGGCAATACGGCTTATGCGATCCGAGAATTAAATCAAATTTCTAATTTATTGTGACTATCGACTGCGTCTTGCAAGATCATCTGAATTGTTAAACGTGTAAAAGGGTACACAACACGCGTCAGTGAACTCGGTTCGTAATCTTACTTACATAAATTAAATATCCACCGCGCAACAAGTAGAAAAATATTTCATCACGGTGGCAAAACGCAGGTCGCAAAAACAAAAATGCTAACGAACTTCAATTATTTGTAGAGAGTTCAAGAAGACACAAACAAACCACTTACCGATTTAGCAGTTATAATTGGCACAACAGTTTGCGCTGCTGGTGTAGTTGTTACGTACATGCGCGGCACTCACACTTATACAAGATCAACTTCGTAAAATGTATTAATCATATTTTTTAACACAGAAGCACATAAGTAGATGGCAAATGAGCCAACAATGATCAGTATGTAAAATATCACAAATCGGTTTGAAAAAAACTAGTATGTATGTACCCATATATGTGTTCTGGAGATAAAATTATTAGTATTAACCTCAAAACAAATAAATATCTCAAGATGCTTGACTAAACTTTACGGATACGATAACTTAATGATGGATTGCTTATTATATCTTACGAACTTATTTTAAAATACGATTTATGTAGCAAAAAGAATACTCATAATTGAAGACAAAACGCTATTTCGTTACTGAGGCAATATACGAGTACTAGAGAATGGTTAAATTATTGTTACAAAATAATATAATAAGTTATATTGTGTAACAAGCAAACGTGTATGTACCTACTTGAGTCATGGTTACGATTGCAAAAGATCATTTCATGTTTCATTTCTAATTGTCAATCTGCCACAGACATGGGTTGCATACAGGTATGTACATTAAATGGTATAATATTGATGGCATTGGGGGACGACCAAGTCTAGAATAATTGGCACCAACTACGTGACGTAAGAAATGTGCGACGTATTCATGTCCGTTGTTTTCCCGCTGTATGTACTACACGAGGCTTGAGTGATTTCCGATACGATATATTGACGATTTGTAATCCTTTATGTAACCACTTCATCCTTGATGAGTTTACAGATATTAAAAAATAACATTTTTGTCTTGGAGGAATAGTTTTCATAATTTATTCCTTGAAGTCAAAAAGTACAGTTACGATATGCTCTCATTTTGCGAAAGCACAGCACGACTTATCATTAAAATAAAATTAAATGTGTTTTATTCATTAAAAATTATTAAATCAAAGAAACAATCAATCAATCGGAAGATTGTTTCGAGTGTGAAGGTAGGTAATTGAATAGTTGATCGGATTTCTTTGTACATCACGACTTGTATAACATAAATAAATCATATGGATATGTTCATCCATTTAATTTAAAAAATTAAAGAACAAGGTTACATTGCTAATAAAAATCGAATCCTGCCATTCCAAATTTGTATCCAACTAAGTATCCAGTATCAACAACATGAGCGTGCAGTCATGTATAATATCGGAGCATGAGTTTTACGTAAATACATATTTTGGATAACGGTAAACGAAATTACATGTTTATCTGAATGAATATTGGGGCTTATTAAAATCTGAATAATAAACAAAAAATATTTATAAGAATATTAAAATATCACATATTCATTTAGATTTTTTCTAAAATATCTATTTACCTATCCATATACTCACGATGAAATGCGTTTGATAAACCGATATTATTAATTCTATAATGTAAGTATTTCCTCTAAACAGGATACAAAATTTCGCACTTTATTAACAAAAGTAAATAACAAAAGCGATTGATGTACGTAAATTGTGATGAATTTGTCGATACTTGCAAATATGTTAGCATTACTTTAAATATTAACGGAGAGTTGACTTGGCAATGAAGAATTTACTCAAACAAAATCTCAAGATAAATATATTTAAAAAAATATCTATAGTTAATACGTTATAGTGTATCTTTCTTAAAACCATTGCCATTTTTATGTTTATAGGTACATTGTGTTAAAAATTGATGGCTACTCTTTTTCTTCCGCTCCTAAAGGAGTTCTTTCTGCTTTTGTTCCTAGCAATTTGATCAAATTTATTTTAGAGTAAAAGCTAAGTTTTATTTAAATGTAATGAACAACATATTTAGATACAGAATGATGATTTTTTATTGACGCGTTAACATTTTTAGCCAAACTTGATTCTAAATTTGGAGTGAGTCAGATTTGGAGTTATACAATGTCTTTGTTATCTCGTAATGAGCGGTAAGCGACGTAGGTTTATTGCACCGTGACCTACGGAGACTCATTTGAGGAATAAAGCGATACTTTTCTGTGATATTTACTTAACGGTAACAGCGCTGAGACAATGGCCATCGCTGTGCGGGGTTGAACACACTCCAATCGACACACGGTCAGAGAATGTTGCCCTCGCCCCAAAAACAGTCTCCTTTGTTTATCGATTAAAAATAAAATGATCTACAGCACAACTGTTCCCTCGGCCAATGGGAGGCCGAGATCGTGACCGAGGCGAACTGCTTTATTTATTGTTATATCAGCAGAAATAACCAACCAATCACCGAGTCCGAGCGGTTGCTAAAGAAGCTTACTGTCAAACAGACCTCGTTTTACACCAAGTTTCACAAGCAACCGAGTGTTTCGGTATGTTTTGTGTGTTAGGATTGAAGGTACGTACTTTTGAAATCTAATCTTAATGTTAGGCATTTTCAAATCGTGTCGAACTAGGGACACGACTCAATTACATCCAATCCGGTAACGTCTTACGTATAATGGAAATAATTACATTTATTTTTTTGGATGCCTCTAGCGCGATACAGAAGAACGTTTCCCTATTCATTTAATCTCAAATTATTGTAAACGACACAAGTTATGGTTTGATTGCACGTGTTTTAAGCTCATATTTTACATAAAATGTATTGGTGACAAATAATAAATAAACAAAATAATAATTGTTGAAGAAGCTGTAACGAAGAGGGTCTTAAATTGTTGGTTATTTCTTACTCGGCCGACAATGGCCGCGTTCCCGCCCAAACTGTTACGAAATAAAGCGGAGCTTCGGCCGACACGCCGAACATTAAACCGATTGTTGTTTCGATTCCGAATTTACAATTATCGTCATAATTCGCCGGGGCATTTTCGCCAGCGTCTGTCGGTCCGCCCACTTTCGCGGGGAAGAAAGCGACGGCTTTTATTACTCCCTTTATATTAACTCGTGGCGTCTGCTTGCTTGCTTGCCGGCTTGCCGTCGAAAAAACTTTGGATCGATTTTTAACCCTTTTCCCGTGATCTAATCGAGCTGAAACTTCAAGCGACGATCAAGAAGATCTATCAAATTTTCGTTAAAAAAATTAATAATTATAGTATAATTTTGGATTTTTCAAATTTTTAATGTTTTGTTCATACAAGTTGTATGGATATTTCAACGCGTATGGTATACGCGAAACCCGAAAATGAGAAAGGGAGTATTGTAAAAACTTGGTTTTTATGGGTTACTTTTTTTACTTCCTTTCTTTTAACTCGTGGCGTCTGCTTGCTTGTTTTCTTGACGAAAAAATTTTGGATCGATTTTTAACCCTTTTCTCGTGACCCAATAGAGCTGAAACTTTGCAAGCAGACTCGTGGTGACGATCAAGAAGATCTATCAAATTTTCGTTAAAAAATAATAATAATTATAGTATAATTTTGGATTTTTAGAAATTTTAATGGTTTTTTCAAATTGGAATCATTTCAAAAGTTTGATTACTACCAACGGCGGCCTGATAACATCACGGAATATTTAAAATTTGAATTACTCCGTCGGTAGCTATAATAGGTACTTCACTACGAATTTCGAAAATTTATGACAAGTGGTTCACAGATGACAGCACACTTCGGTTTTTTGGGAAGAAATCAAATAATAAAGAGATATTTTTAGAGATTTTTGACATAGATATTTGTCTAGACACATCTCATTTTCAGTCAATCAATTATTTAATTACACGATGGTAAACTTAATTTACAAAGAAAGGGAGCGGGTTGCTTTTTGTGAATTTTTGAAGGCGACTCGCGCTCCGCGGCCTCGACGCCCGGCAGGCCGTTGACGCCGGTAATTTCTCTTTTGCGTCAGAGGCGACATCGGCCCGAATATCGTGTTTGTTCGTCACCGCTTGATGTAACGCCGTGACGGCGGTGATCGGTCGTCACACACGGAATGCGCACCACTCATCGGGGTTAATGGCGAATTTCTAGCAACTCGCCGTTTACTATTTTGGTGGCACGGCACCACGAGGCGCCATTAAACATAAAATTATTCAATTTTGCAATCATTATGGATTTAATTCTAAGTTTCTTAAATTCAAGCGTTTTAATCACTTGTAATATGTAGCAAACTAGTCTGTAAGCGCGTGTGCACGAGTAAATTATTTTGATGCATTGCGCTCCTTTAAGTATCTATCATCTTTAATGTTAAATTCTATAGCGGTGAACTATTTCGGAAATATTAGAATTTTTAAGACTGATAATAGAACTTCAATTCAAGTTCATAATCTGCCATATACACATATGTATGTGTTTTTTTTAATTTATGTATTTGTAGTACCTATTTATTTATATTACAAATGGTGTATACATTTGTTACAGCCTTATGTTAGCTTTATTTGGAAACAATAGAAATATTTCAGGGTATGATTCTCTTTTTTTAAATTTACTTTCAAAATTATTCGATTTTTGGAATTCGCCTTAGCATTCCTGTAAATGAAAAAAATTAAATGTATAAATTCAAACCATGTGCGATGAAAATACTCGTCATTGAATCAATTCCCATAACGTTATTTATTGGCAAATCCGACAAAACTGACACCACCGGATGTGCATATATTCGGAGACTACAATATATTTGTGTGCAGTAATACAGCACTGCTCAGTATGCGTGAGAATATTTGTGTGAATGAGATGTGTCTCGGTGATGTAACCGGTCAGTTGGTATAACAGTGTTATGTCCAGCACCTTCGGATCTAGAAAACGTTACAACAGGGTTCCTCATTTTTCCGAACCGATTTTCTGTACATCTCTAAAGGTCTTTTTAGATTTCTTCGAAATATGTAGTTCTCTATTTCAAAATCTCCTTTACAAATCAAATTACTATGATCGGTTTAGTGAATTATCACGTTCCCGCTGTGAGACCCAGCGTCAGAACTGTGCAGTAGGTACCCATAATCCGCAGTGCAAGGTTGAAAGGAAATTAATTTGTAATTCCGAAGTTTAAAACAACTCGACGACGGTGATAGTAATATAGCAAATTAGAATGCACACTTATTACAGGATTCAATATACTTTTAGTGACTTTTAATGATTTTCCTATTATTAGCTGATTGCATATACTCATTTAATGTTTTTTTTTTTTTTTTTTAATTTTTTTTTTTTTTATTTATTTATTAATTTTTTTTTTTTTTACATCTCAGACCCACAAAACATCACATTGATATTTGTCTGTAGGTGCATCAATACATATATATAAATAAATTGTATTTACCAGAAATACATTCATATTAATTAATTACAATAGATCTTATAAACTCAAATACAAATCAACAATACTATACAACAATACAAGAAAAAATACAAATATTACCAAAATCAAAATAAGTCTCTTTTATTTAATAACATATTCATTAATTCTGTATTTTGCCCTTTTTTATTAATATCCATTTTGACACGACATGAGATTTTATTTAATATTTTTGGTATGACATATTTTAATGTTCTTTGTCCATATTTATTTATGACCTTCGGTATTCGTAGTCCTTCTTTAACCGTAAATCTGGTACTATGTTTATGAATCAATCTATGCTTATATGTCCCATCTTCATGATATCGTGTAATTAGTTTGTACCACAAGATAGCATTAATTGGCATAGAGCCTTGTTTCTTGAAGAGTTCCTGTATATCTTTAGTAGCACTTTCTTTATTTATTAATTTTATAGCCGAATTTTGAATATTTTGAATTTTTCTAATATTAGTTTTGCAAGTTAGACCCCAGCTAGTTATTCCATACCTTATTACCGATTCCGCTAAAGATTGATATATAGTTTTCATAGTCTGTATCGGAACATAGTATTTAATCTTGTGCATACATCCCAATACAGTTCTCAACCTCTTACATACCTTATTTACCTGAATATCCCATTTGAAAAATGTATCTATGGTAATACCATATGTATCTATGGTAATACCTATGTTAAAATAGTAATCTATCTTTTAATAATACAAATATATTATAATTTATAGACTTAAACTTCGTTTACACCACTTTTTTATTATTAAAAAATTCAACATGTTTCAAATCCAATGGCTTCTTCGTCAGGATAACAAAAATGAAATTTAAAAATCGAAGTATAGATAATCAAAATATTAAAAAGTTATATATGGAAAATGAATAACATAAAGTACCTACCTACTTAACATGAAAATAAATTTAAAAGATAACTAACTATTTGTAAATAATAAAATGTTATAAATAAACAGGTCCTTTTGCAAACAGTTATCTTTTAAATTTATTTTCATGTTAAGTACCTAGGTACTTTATATTATCCATTTTCCATATACAGCTTTTTAATATGTTGATTATCTATACTTCGATTTGTAAATTTTATGTTTGTTATCCTGCCGAAGATGCCATTGGCTTTGAAACATGTTGAATTTTTTCAATAATAAAAAAGTGGTGTAAACAAAGTTTAATTCTACGAATTATAATTATAATGTCACCACAAAATAATTTTGCTGTGTTTGAAGAAAAAACAAATATATGAATTTATTTGACCGCACTAACCGTCACATTTTTATGCCGCATATTCCAAATTTGGAAATGTCGTTCTAAATTTATACGCGCGTCATTTATCCCCATTGGCCGGTGCGTTCCTCTCTCCGGCGTCCGCCTCGATCCCAGGAATTCTGAGCAGCCTTCCGCGAGTTCGTTCTACCGTTACTTTCGCCGCCGTAAATCCGGACGGGCCTGGAATGTTCGCCTCTCGCGAGTCTGCGCGCCTGGTGAGAAAATCTGGAGCCGCCTTGTCGGACACAATGGGCCGCGGTTCGCCACTTGATTTACGGCCGCAAACTACTTTAATTAAAATACAAAACAGACAATAACAATGAAAAAACAATCAAACCGTTTTTTCTAATCAATTTATCAGACTATATGTAGACGAGACGCCATTCAGTTGCGTAACACAAATAAGAAAATGCGTTTTTTTATGAGTGCTGTTAACCTTTTTTTAGTGTTAAGCGATTTTACGATAAAGTGATAATGCTAATAGCTAATAATGATTACAACTTAATATCCTTTTCTTTATACTAAATACACAATCAAACGAATGAAAAAATATACCCAGTTGCTTGAGTAGGGCAAGAGTGCGTAGGGAAAATGTGAATTTATTCACCTTTCTTAAATTAAAATATTTTATAATGCGAATAAATATAATCACTCCAAAGAATTTGGAATATTTACTTGGTAAATAAATAAAAAAATATATAATTAATAAGTTTCCCAATGTATAACTGCGCTGCTTAAATTAATTCTTGCTTAAATTAAAATACATTTGTGATAATAATTGAAGTAAATTAATTATTACTCCACATTGCTTAAATGGACCAATCGTCTGAATTTTGTCGACGAACATTACGCAAAGTCTTAAGACACTTCGCAAAAGTGATCCATTTTCATTGCATCGCTGAACGGTCATAAAGTCTTTTTTACTACTCGGGGTTTTCATGTTGCCGGCAATTTTCTTTCGCGCCTAGCGGCGTCTGTCCGCAGCTCGTTGACCCGCCGTCGCAGGCCAACGACCCCGCTGCCCGCGCGAAAACAAAAGCGTTATGCGCTCCCGATAGATCGTTGCACTCTCGACGCTTGCGAAACACATTTCGCCACAAAGTATCGCACCCAGCTCGGGAGAATGAGCTTTACGGACAGATGACCGAACCGCTCGAGTCCCGCGGCCCGGAGCGGCGACATGCGGCTTTGTCGGATTTAGGGCGGCTCGGCTGGCCTATATATTTTGAAAAGGTGCCTACCTACGCTGCGGTCTGCACTCCTAATACGTCGCCCGTATTTTAAAACACCTCCTAATAATAAATCGAATTAAATGTATGCGTGAATTTAATTTAAGAACGTTGCCGCACACCACGTTCGCGGTTTAAATATAGAAAATTTAAGAAAAAGGGGGGCGTTCGTTCATCTTATTGGCTATTCTAGATCACTTTATTCGCTTCTTGTGAATTCTACAATAATCAATTATTACGACTCTTTTTACTTGTGACGTGATTAAAATAAAAGTTTTTCACATAACTCACTGCAACCAAACCTTTGTGACGATTTTTTAATGTGTTTAGAAAATGGAGGAAACAAAATACCGCTAAAGTGGTTTTACAAAGTGGGATTTGTGCGAAAGTTCAGCAGCCCAAAGTGACCGCGCACCGGCTGCAAGCGAGCCCCCGCCAAACGAAATGAGTAAGTTTGTATTCGCGGTAAACTGGTGTATAATGGACTGTTTCAAGTGTAAACGAACGGTCGCTGACCTGACGGGAAAGAAGCGCGAAATTAGTATCTACGGAATAGTAAATACTCGCAGACAGACGCGCCGGTGTGGATATAGACGTGCACCCATTTCCACCCATACACGCGCACAATACAACTGTTAGGTGGCCATCTTGCTGTTACGTAACCCGCGAAGGAGGGAAAACCGGCGTGCGTTCGCGAGCGGCGTTCCGAAATGGAGTTTCCAACATTGTTTGTTTATTTATTAGTCACTGGCAACATCAATGGATATAACGTAAATAATTGGTTATGCTGTAAAACATATCGTTTGCCTAGCACGAATGACGGCCCAACTCAAAAATCTATTTTTATTCAGTAGTGATTAAAAAAATTAAACAAAATATTTTTTTATAGTAATAAACATATTCACTTATTAATTTATGATAAACCTAATAAAGATAAACATTGGAATGTTCGGAACGTAGTTGTGTCGTTACGTATGTAGCGTAGTTATGTAGCTAAAATTAAGTATTTTGGAATAGGCCGTTCTTTATGAGAAGCAGCAATATATTACATTTATTAATTTCTTACAAATAATTTTACATAATCACGTAAATATAGTAAAATTAAACGATGAAATTTTAGGAGAGACTAGATTTCGTTGTATTATTTAACCATAAATCAACATTGATACATTTAAGTATCTTTATTATAACTTCATATTAAAAACACTGTTCAAAAAATATTATAGAGTCGAAAAAATAAATATGTAATATTTTTTCAATTGATTCAGCAACATTGTAGACTGACATTTTTAAAAATATTGGTTGTATTATTTGTATAAATCTACTTACAATCTACTTATTTGATTAATTACACCTACATGTTTCGGAAATACCTTTCCATCGTCAGAGTGTTATATATATATGTCAAAATATCAACATGAACAATGTCTTTTGTTTTTTGTTTATCTAAATTATTTGAAAATTTATTTTTATTTAGAACAACAGCAATAATATTTAAAAGTAAATTTTCAAATAATTTAGAAAAACAAAAAATATTATTCATTTTGGTATTTTGACATATATGTAACACCCTGACGATGGAAAGGTATTTCCGAAACATGTAGGTGTAATTAATCAAATAATTAGATAATAAGTAGATTAATACAATCAATTTTTTTTTAAATATGTAATAGATATATTATAATGTAACAATGAACATTTTACATAGGTTTTGGCACGAATGCACCGTCCTACAAACTTCGCAAATTTATCAAAACAGTTAAATAATAAAACAACGGAGTGCACCAGAACTTTTTGCTTCGCTTCCTAGCCGTGTGTTTACTCATCGCCTGGTCAAGTTCGTTCGTTGACTCCGCACTTTATTGGCGTTAGAAAAAATACAAACGAGAGCCGTGTATTTTGAACCCGAGTTCACTAGAACTAACTGTAATGCCTCCAATTTGTCACTGCGGGCCGTCGGCCCGAAAATCACGCACGACAATTCTTGTTCGCAAAGAGGAAAATAAAGTTTAAAAAAAAAACTAAATCCAAACGTAATGTGAATTCAACAAGAATCGTTATCGCAGTAATTAATGCTGTGCAAAAAAGTATTTCCTTGTAAATAAATTCTCAATACCAATAAACTCCAAGCGCAAAATATACAAAATTGAATCATTTTATCATTAAGTTTATTGCTGTTTTTACCGAATTACGAACCTATCAGAATTTTCATTCACACATTGTTACATGTAGTAAGTAACCAATAAAATAATACGACGTGTTCGTGTTTGAATGAAATTTAATTGACCTAGCTTTTTATGTTTATTTATATTGACCAAGCTTTTTATGTTTATTTATATTGACCAATAGTAGATACTATATTATAGATATATCAGTAGGTACTAGTGGCAATATCAAAATAAGCGAAGCCATCTGTCGGCGGGTAGCGAAGTCCCCCGCCGGTAGCGCCATGTACGCGCCTAACGGTACAGCAAACTCTGAAACGGAACCGTGTATGACGCAATCCTTTGACGGCAGATCACGCTCTAGGTCTTTATGTATAAACAAAGGAAACCTTCCAAATTTTAGTCCATACATGCTATTGTAAACCAATATTTAAAACGATAAAGCAGACATTCATAAAACCTTCCAAAGACTACTGAAAAATATAGTTTTTATTTTTATTTTAGTGACTGATAATAAGAAAAAAGTACACGTAATCTGGTATTAAAGTTAAAAATAAACTATTTATTTATTCTTATGGTATTCCGTAAACACGTAAATATCATTTTACTGAACACAACACAGTTTTGTAAAGTATTCTTTCTGTAAACTAAACGTTAAATAAAAATATATAATCAAAGTTCTGGTGTTTTGTTTAGATGCTAGAAATTCAAAGTTCAACTTTTAATAATTAGTATTAGTATTGTGAAAATTAAAAAAAAAAATTGACCGATTAATGTCGGCTGGATTCCGGAAAGTGCCCGCACGGTTAGCGACCCGTGAGCGTTGAACCTGAATTGCATAATAATGCATGCAAGCCAGGATGTTGGACCAGAGTAGGCGTGCAAAGTTACTGTGGGAAGTACAAATCTAACACTAATTATTACGTTACTTTAGAGTGCAACTGAGCAAAATTTGACAAGGCCGGTATTCAAAATATGTGGAGAGGGAGGGCTGTCGTTGTTTAAAAGAGTAACCTTGACAGAATAAAGGTAT
>JADDOH010000075.1:0-50385 GCA_016648135.1 Agrypnia vestita
TTTTATACGCGAGATTTACGTCTTCGTACAATACGAAGTACCCCAAATTATACAATCGCGAAGTTATAACCAGAACTAATTGAAACATTTTTTCATAGTTTAAGTCCGCGAGGCAAATATCTTTCATAAAATATAAAAAACCCGAATCAAATTAAACATATTTTTACCTTATAGACTTTCCCCAACGCGCGTAATAATCCCGGCCACATGAAACGTTTTTATATGTTTTAATAGCGCGGGACCTATGTTTTCCTATATAATATAAGAGAACCCGGGCCGAACGGAAGCAATTTTATATACTTTATAAAATAGTGAAACTTGTACTTCTGTATACCGTAAATAAACCCCGGCCCCCACGAGACTATTTTATATAATTTTTTTGAATAATGAAATTTCATACATCTGTAAAATTGTAAATAAACCCCGATTCTCACGGAATTACTCTATATAATTTTAAACGAAATGAAAATCTAGATTATTATGGGCTGAACCTGATACCCCGCGAGATCAGCTATATATTTTTCACTAAACGTATTTTAATCCCAGAATTTATTCGCTATAATTTTAACGGACTCTTACTATTAAACATAAACAAGAGAAATTATTAAAATAAACTAAATATCCTTTCAATAACTAAAATAAATCCGGTCTAATCGAAACTTTCATATAACGAAATATTATATGCCTTACAAATGTAAAAATTAAAATGTGACCAAGTTAAATTAATTAAATTTTAGCAAAAAATAGGTAATTTTATAAGACTTATTTAAAATCGAATCTGTTAGTAACAACCCTTTTATCTTTTAACAATTTCCCGCGTGTTTAGCATAAAATAGGTATCTTTATAACGCACAGCTAGTTTCCAGAGATCCGCCAATACTATACTTAGTAAAACGAGAATTTAACTAAATTTGAACTCTACCGTTTCCTGAAATTCTGCGAATATTATTCTGTGAACCTAGTAAGACGACAAAATAATTAACTTTATAGAACATAGTGATTTCCGAAGTTCCGATATGCCAGATTAATTACCTTTATAAAATAAAATCAAACCCGTACTCTGAGTTATAACTCTTTTGACAGGACCTCGCGTATTTAGCATAAGATAGGTATTTTTACAAGATTTATTAACAATTTCCCGCGTGTTTAGCATAAAATAGGTATCTTTATAACGCACAGCTAGTTTCCGGAGATCTGCAAATATCAGTTCTATATATGCCGGACTAATCAACTTAATAAAGCGCAGTAATTTCCGAAGTTCTAATATGCCAAATTAATTACCCTTTATAAAATAAAATCAAACCCGTACCCCCCTTTTCTTTTAACGTGAGCAACCAACAATGTCGAAGAGTATATTTACCCGTACACACTTTCACTTGAAGTTAAACTATAATTTTCACCCACTGAGACACTCTAAGTCGACGGTAATTATCACTCACGGTAATTATCACTCAAAAAAACAACCGACGCAGATTTTGCGCTCTCGTAGACCGTCACCAACTCCCTGATTTCTGCTGTGTCTTGACATTTTAAAACCCCCCTAGCGGGAAAAGGTCCTAAGTCGTGTGTTTCCAGGATTTTCAATATTCTACTCCTCTTGAAACCAAATTCTTTGTTCCTAAGATTCAATTTGGCAAAAAAAAACCATATCTCCACTCGGATATGTCAGTTGATCCCACCTCCTGTTGCCGTCTCTATCTCCGTCCCTGTGCCCGTTTGGGACGGACTTGGTGGCTTCAGACGGTTTGAACTCGCTTCACAAGCGCGATAATTAATTTTTAATATTTAATTTCTAAGTTCAGTCCATATTGTCGTTTGATCAACCGTAACCACAATCTATCGGGTACTCCCCTAATCATAGTTGATGTTTCTTCATTATCTACCATTATCCTGTCCCGTTCTCCCGTATTTCCGCTCGTCTTTATCGGAAATTTAACGTTTCTTGGCCGCTATATCATGGGATCAATTTCCATATATTCACCACGTGCACACTGCATACCTAGATATAACAATCATCCAAAGGTACTATACCTAATTTTAAATTAATTTTGGGCGATCTTTCCTCGTGGGTCCCCAATGAATCCTGTCTTTTGGCCGCGACTCTCCGCGCACAGGGACGTATTAGCTCCCTCCGTTGCGGAATTTAAACATAATTTGTAACCATTTATTATTATTTTTATTGGCAGTAAGATTGATCCACAAAGTAACTATGTTACATAGACAGTGAATATTCTCGAACAATATAATACTGGAAGAGTACTATTCGCTATAACACAATAAACTATTAATGTAAGTTAAATTAAATTTTTAAATTCAGTGGAAGATTTTTTAGGATCGTTTTGCTTTTAATTTTTTTCCCAAAACAAAATAAATAAATAAATAAATAAACACACAGATACACACTCACACAACCCACTATTGGACATGTTTTTATTATTCTTTTATCGATTGTATGTATGTGTTTTCGCGTAATTGGCCCAAAACTCTGTGCATCAATTATTGTCTTTTCTTCAAAGATTGATTAATTATATGGCTGTAAGAAACCCAATAAATGAAAACAAATAAAACAAATAAGTAAATAAACCTCCAGTGCCGCAGGCAAGGCGTCGGATTAATTCAGTGCTCATTTATTGCCAAGGCACTGGACGCCTCCGCTGATAACTATATACCGCTCACCATGTTCTTAGAGGTGTGTTGAAAGATTGCTAGTATCTGTCGAATCGGTCTCAAGTAGTTGTCTGTATTTGTACGTTTATCATTGTTACATGCTCTTGCTATATCCGTTCCACTTCACATTATTGTTCCTCCCGTCTTCGAATTTCTATCACACTATGTTCTCCTATGTTTTTGGTACTTATATGCTTGCTTTTTACTTGCATTTACTCCTATATATATTTGTTTCATTTATCCATCCATCTATAAGATCCCCATACGCTTTATCCTTTTATTTCATGTGTATATGAGCCGCAAATTCATATTATTTTATTTACAATATTCTTATCTAGATTGTTGCGCGGTATGATTGATGATCCCCAAACTATGCAGAGCATTGGTTTGTATGCTCCTGACAATTACACTAGACATCGTCAGCATAGATCGTTTCACATTCCAATATACAGGACCAACCTGCCGATGGTTATGCCTGTTGGAAGAGCCACAGCCATGCTGAACAAAATCGCTCTGGGTATTGATATATTCCATGTGTCTGAGGGGGTTTTCCGAAGCGGGACTCTCCTACACCTTTGACCAGATTTATGTTATTTTTAATTTATTAAATATTTTCATTTTTGATATATACTTCTAATATGTATGCCTTAAACATTTTGTTTGTCATGTACATATTATCATGAAATAAATTGAATTGAATTGAATTGAATTGAATACACTTGTTCCAATTATGTTTTGTGGTTATTACTAGCAAACCCGGCGAAATCTGAGCTAGAATAGCCAATCGTATACACGTTACCCGTCCTGTTGAAACTACGCTAACGTAGGGCAGGTTTGTAGTGATTACATAGTTAATATATTGTATCTATATTCGAGTATATTATTTTCTTGTCGTGCCATTAATATGCTTACACGTTATCGTTATCTCTTTCCTAACCGTATATACCGTCATTGCACAATTACCTATCTGTTGTAAAAGCCTGAAGAGCGTTAGTCTACAGATAAATATAATAGAATTATAGTTAACTTTTCTATCTGCCTACGTTATCCGATTCCCGCGAAACGAAAATAAATCATTATCCGCTCAGTTAAGGTCACCCCTCTGGTATATCGTATACGTTTTAATCCGTGTTATTACAAATTATTTATGGGCGTTTTCCTCTCGCGATCCCCCGATTAGACCTGCCTTCCTTAGTTTTGCTCAATATTCTGCCTCTCTGTTGCACGGGGATCCACTCGAGATGAAGATATACGGCTCTTAAACGGTTTCAAAACCCGAGCAAAAAAGTCAATAATTCAGAAACCTCGTGGAACTGTCAATATCATCGTCACCTTAGAGTAGACGTTAATCGGTTTTTTAACGGCCCTAAACGCAATAATCGCGACCCAAATCTACGAAAGCCGTGTTCAGTATTTTTTTTGGGAAGCACATGTGGACCGCTCGGACCGCGCCGATCGTCAACCATTTGTACCAAACGCGGCTTTACCACAAGATTAATATGTTTTATAAGAATTGAATATTAACTGCTCGTAACCTATATCCGATCAATCGCTACTAACTCCCTCCCAATACTAGCGTTTCATCATTCCCAAATTTTTGTAGCTCCAATACTACGGCCAGTTTAGCTCAATTTTTCCCCGCGTAGCATTTAAATCATCTTAGAGTTCAAAATAAAAATAATATAATAAAAAAAAAAATCTATAGAAACAGGTGATTCATCACAATCTTATTATTAAGTGTCAGTTTGATTCTTACAGTAAGCCTCCCAATATTTAACGTTATTTATACATTACATCATTACAGGTTAATCCTTATCATTAACATTGATTTAACGTTATTTATACATTACATCATTACAGGTCAATCCTTATCATTTACATTGATTATCTTCGATGCCTCCACAAAACCATTATTATTTCTTTTTTTTTTCATATGATAAACCGAACGGTATTTAAAATTTACCACTACGCACATTCTCTTCCTTTCTTTTTCTTTTTAATTTTTTTCTTTAACAATGACAACATGTACTTGATACTTAGCTTTATTTTTAATTTTAGCTTAAATAAAACAAGCTATCGTACTTCTTAGTTGGACCAAACATAATTGTCAATATGTGACATAGAGATACAAAACAAAGGGCTAAAATTATACAGACATCGTGGCATTTCTTAGTGAATCAATTAACATAAAAACTTATTTACATGGGATACATGCTTCAAGCGGGTCCCCTAATGTTAATGTTCTGTATACATCTTTGTAATTTCTTTTGGGATTACAAAGTACATGAATTTGCATCAACGCCACTTTCCCGAAAGGAATGCTTACATATACTAACATAATCAAATTCGATAAACATTTTTTTTTTTCAAGAAATTATGTTAAACCTTATTACTAGAAGAAAAATTAAGAAAACTTGGCGTAAATTAATTAATGTAACATTATTTACACCTAAATAATGAAAATTCTTACTTCAATATGTAAGCTGGATTGAATGCAAAACATTTTTTTTAGGACTTTCATTATACTAATCATTATCTTATCAAATCAGCTTTCTTCCACCCCTGGTATAAGGATATAAGAAAAGAATAAAAATAGAGAACACTAAGAAAAATTGTATAAGCCACATTCCACCAGGCAGACAATTGAAAATTTTCCAAACAAGAATTACTTTTGAGCTTTATTATTACTAGATTAAAACAACTATTTTAAAATAGACCGACAAATTATATTGCTTAAACGAGTAATCAAAACAATAATTGCATGTTTACAGATAGGTTATATACCTACAACCTACAAATTTGTATAAAAAAAAACACAATATTGGGAGCTTGAATAACTAATGACAAATTAACATTATTCTTAAAAATAATTAAAACTCACAAATTAACATTATTCACTTAGGTGTATGTAATATATGAAAACATAAGACATGAAAGCCTCGATCTAAAGTAATATTAATGTTTATTCCAACACGGCATTTACTTATTTGCAATTAATTAAACCATTTTGTTTCAACCCCGTGTGCTAAAATTCATTCTGCAGACAGATTTCAAAAGGCTAAAAAGTCAGAATCTTATATCTCTTCAACCGTGTTACATTTTTTTACGAGATAATATTCTATTACGTTATATATTATATATTACATCAATATCAAACATCGTCGGCAATAATACAATCAAGTTTTTTTCCTTTTGTTACGATCAATACATTTTTTTATTATTTGCTACAAGTTAGATTAATTCGGGATGATCTCGTTATTATTTCAAATTGCAATGTCCCGTTCATTTCGGTACTTAACAATAGAATACAGAATAAATGAGAAAAATACATATAAAACGAGTAACATCCACCTGCAGAGGTGGCCTGGGTTATCTAAACTATCATTACCTTACTTAAATTAAACATATCAGTTGCTCATTAATTAGGTACATATTACATTGATATTATGATTCACCACTTTGCCTCAATTTCTAATTCGGCCTCTACCTTCTTAATTGATTGACCCCTGTTATCTTTATTGATAATGACCGCCTGGTCGTGCGTTGCGGGATCTTCGCGCCCTTATAATAATAATATAATTTATACGATCCTACATCTCGCGGATAGTGTCGCCATGTGGTGGATCGGTATGTCAGCGCTTTCTAAAACATCTCTATTGTCTGTCGAGGACAATAGTAAGTTTACTGCGACGACTTTCGGAATTATTATCTTGTTTTTCTAAAAAAAATGTTGTGTCGGACAAGAAAAAACCGGTGGCCCTTAATCGGGCCTTTTTTACCAATCTCCATATGTTGGCACTGATTAACATTTTATTAAAGAAAAAAGTGATTTTTTTGTATTTTGATTTTTTAGAATTAATTATTGCATTTTTTATCACATGAATTGTGAGCGCGAGCGCGCAGATGGGCAAGAATAAATAAAACCCTTTGGGTATGCCTAGCGCGCTCGACGCATTTTTTATTAAAAATAACCGAAGTTATTTATTGTAATTTTTGTATGTATGTTTTTTAAAGTTTATTTTTGACATCACTGGGAGGTCGTTATCGGATTAATTTTGTTGTTAAAAATGTTTTTGTGTATGTTGTAAGCGATGTAAGAAGAAATCGCGGCGGCATGATTTGATTCTTGAAAAAGATTTTAATCTTCCCAAATCGTAATATTGGGCGACTGCAGTACGGTATCGCCACAGTCCGGGGGCATCGGTTTTACCCTCTAGCGACATCAGTACCGTGCCGAAGTCGCCATTTTATCGGTACCGTGCCAAAGTCGCCATTTTTATCAAACACAATTCAGTACCCTCTTGCGACATCGGTACCGTGCCGAAGTCGCCATTTTTATACAAAAATTATAAAATGTAAAAATTAATATGATTTTGTTCGCAATCACTTGTATATGGCTTTACATAATTTTATGTAGAAAAAATATTGAATTTGTGTAGCCAGGCTCGCCAGAGAGACCAAATATACGAAATTATTGCACCCAGCTTGGCGAGTCTGGCCCCCTTTTTACCGATTATCTCCATGAAGGATGAACCTGAGAGACATTTGTTATTGAAACAAAAGAAAGATATAATATAAATGTGTAAAAATAGTATGTTAGAACTATAGTAGAATGTTTAGTTACATGTTTATTAATATTTTGAATACGGGACCACTGCTCATAGAGCTGCGACTCGAATTATGAGTAGTGATCCCGCCGTCAGACAGAGGTCGGTGTCGTCGGTTTCCGAAATGCCGACCTCTGACTGGTGATTTGAAAATGCGCCTGGGCGTGCGGGCCCTGATTTTTTGATGAAATAAATTACGTGGCGCAGGAACCCAGAATTCAGTTCTGCTCCTGCGTTCACCTCCAGATCTACTTGCGACTTTCACTTCTTCTCTACTCGACTCCTGCTTCAGCCTTTGGACCGCTCTAAGATTCTCAGCGAATTTTTATACGATCTCGCTTTCGTCTGAGAATCTGCGATATCGGTGCCATCAGGTTGACCTGACCGTAAGGCGGTGGAATCACCCCATATTTTTGCGCGTTCCCGTCCGGAACAAATGTCTTTTCCAAAACAATGGCGACTTCTCTAACAAACGCAGCTTTCTAAACCGTTGTCCCATGTGTTCGCATTTGGCCAAGATGTTCTTTCTATTGTTTAATCGGGGTTAGAGATATACGTCCCGCTGCAAGAAAAGGTTTACCGTTTTTACCCTTCCAAGATGTTACTTAAGAACAAAAGGTTGCGAACGTGTTGTCCATCCTAACAAAAGGCCGTGCGCCCTTAATGTCTTTGGCGATGCCCAACGCCCTCGGCAACCCTAACTTTCTAATTCATTGTTTCATATGTTTTATGGCGGGCTATCCTAAGAGCGATCGTCCGTCGCAATGTTATTTTTTTTGAACAATAGGTCACATATTTCGTCCTCGAACAAAAGGTCGAACATGCCGGGGCTGCCCTGGCTGTGACCACATGGCGCGTGATCTTCGAAACATGGGCGCTTTGATTTCGGTATTGCCCTAGGACAAAATTAATAACCTGGTTCGCGTCATATTCCGGTACATCAACACTGTGATGAATCACCTGTTTCTATAGATTTTTTTTTTTATTATTTTTATTTTGAACTCTAAGATGATTTAAATGCTACGCGGGAAAAATTGAGCTAAGCCCACCTGGCGGAGTATTGGGAGGGAGTTAGTAGCGATTGATCGGATATAGGTTACGGGCAGTTACTAATCAATTCTTATAAATCATATTAATCTTGTGGTAAAGCCGTGTTTGGTACAAATGGTTGACGATCGATGCGGTCCGAGCGGTCCACATGTGCTTCCCATAAAAAATGCTGAACATGGTTTTCAGAGATTTAGGTCGCGGTTATTGCAGTTTAAGCCGTAAAAAAACCGATTAACGTCTACTCTAAGGTGACGATGATATTGACAGTTCCACGAGGTTTCTGAATTATTGACTTTTTTGCTGGGTTTTTGAAACCGTTTAAGTGTCATTAATCGTGGTCTCGAGTGGATTGCCGCCCAAGAGAGATAGCAGAATATGAGCAAAAGTAAGGAAGGCAGGTCTAATCGGGGGATCGCGAGAGGAAAACGCCCCATAAATAATTTATAGGAATTGGCCGTGAAGCACGGATTAAACGTATACGTTGTACCAGAGTGGTGACCTTAACTGAGCGGATAATGATTTATTTTCGTTTCGCGGGAATCGGATAACGTAGGCAGATAGGAAAGTTAACTATAATTCCATTATATTTATCTGTAGACTAACGCTCTGTCGAGAAGCGAATAATGATTCATTTTCGTTTCGCGGGAGTCGGATAACGTGGGCGGATAGAAAAGTTAACTATAATTCTATTATATTTATCTGTAGACTAACGCTCTTCAGGCTTTTACAACAGATAGGAAATTGCGCCATGACGGTATATATAGTTAGGGAAGAGATAACGATAACGTGTAAGCATATTAATGGCACGACAAGAAAAGAATATACTCAAGTATAGATACAATATATTAACTATGTAATCACTACAAACCTGTCCGACATTAGCGTAGTCTCATCAGAACGGATAACGAGTATACGATTGGCTATTCTAGCTCAGATTTCGCCGGGTTTGGTAGTAATAACCACAAAACATAATTGGAACAAGTGTATCTAGATAAGAATATTGTAAATAAAATAATATGAATTTGCGGCCCATATACCCATGAAATAAAAGGATAAAGCGTATGGGGATCTTATAGATGGATGGATAAATGAAACAAATATATATAGGAGTAAATGCAAGTAAAAAGCAAGCATATAAGTACCAAAACATAGGAGAACATAGTGTGATAGAAATTCAAAGACGGGAGGAACAATAATGTGAAGTGGAACGGATATAGCAAGAGCATGTAATAATGATAAACGTACAAATACAGACAACTACTTGAGACCGATTCGACAGATACTAGCAATCTTTCAACACACTTCTAAGAACATGGTGAGCGGTATATAGTTATCAGCGGAGGCGTCCAGTGCCTTGGCAATGAATGAGCACTGAATTAATCCGACGCCTTGCCTGCGGCACTGGAGGGTTATTTACTTATTTGTTTTATTTGTTTTCATTTATTGGGTTTCTTACAGCCACATAATTAATCAATCTTTGAAGAAAAGACAATAATTGATGCACAGAGTTTTGGGCCAATTACGCGAAAACACATACATACAATCGATAAAAGAATAATAAAAACATGTCCAATAGTGGGTTGTGTGAGTGTGTATCTGTGTGTTTATTTATTTGTTTATTTATTTTGTTTTTGGGAAAAAATTAAAAGCAAAACGATCTTAAAAATCTTCCACTGAATTTAAAAATTTAATTTAACTTACATTAATAGTTTATTGTGTTATAGCGAATAGTACTCTTCCAGTATTATATTGTTCGAGAATATTCACTGTCTATGTAACATAGTTATCTTGTGGATCAATCTTACTGCCAATAAAAGTAATAATAAATGGTTACAAATTATGTTTAAATTCCGCAACGGAGGGAGCTAATACGTCCCTGTGCGCGGAGAGTCGCGGCCAAAAGACAGGATTCATTGGGGACCCACGAGAAAAGATCGCCCAAAATTAATTTAAAATTAGGTATAGTGCCTTTGGATGATTGTTATATCTAGGTATGCAGTGTGCACGTGGTGAATATATGGAAATTGATCCCATGATATAGCGGCCAAGAAACGTTAAATTTCCGATAAAGACGAGCGGAAATACGGGAGAACGGGACAGGATAATGGTAGATAATGAAGAAACATCAACTATGATTAGGGGAGTACCCGATAGATTGTGGTTACGGTTGATCAAACGACAATATGGACTGAACTTAGAAATTAAATATTAAAAATTAATTATCGCGCTTGTGAAGCGAGTTCAAACCGTCTGAAGCCACCAAGTCCGTCCCAAACGGGCACAGGGACGGAGATAGAGACGGCAACAGGAGGTGGGATCAACTGACATATCCAAGGGGAGATATGGTTTTTTTTTTGCCAAACTGAATCTTAGGAACAAAGGTTTGGTTTCAAGGAAAGTAGGATATTGAAAATCCTGGAAACACACGACTTAATGTTTTAAGTTTTTAAGGGTTTTAAAATGTCAAGACACAGCAGAATTCAAGCAGTTGGTGTGAACGTCTACGGGAGTGTGAAATCCGCGTCGGTTGTTTTTTTTGAGTGAAAGTTACCGTCGACTTGGAGTGTCCCAGTGGTTGAAAATTATAGTTTAATTTCAAGTGAAAGTTGTGTACGGGTAAATATACTCTTCGACATTGTTTATTGCTCACGTTAAAAGAAAAGGGGGGTACGGGTTTGATTTTATTTTATAAAGGGTAATTAATTTGGCATATTAGAACTTCGGAAATTACTGCGCTTTATTGAGTTGATTAGTCCGGCATATATAGAACTGATATTTGCAGATCTCCGGAAACTAGCTGTGCGTTATAAAGATACCTATTTTATGCTAAACACGCGGGAAATTGTTAATAAATCTTGTAAAAATACCTATCTTATGCTAAATACGCGAGGTCCTGTTAAAAGGGTTTTAACTCAGAGTACGGGTTTGATTTTATTTTATAAAGGTAATTAATCTGGCATATCGGAACTTCGGAAATCACTATGTTCTATAAAGTTAATTATTTTTGTCGTCTTACTAGGTTCACAGAATAATATTCGCAGAATTTCAGGAAACGGTAGAGTTCAAATTTAGTTAAATTTTCGTTTTACTAAGTATAGTATTGGCGGATCTCTGGAAACTAGCTGTGCGTTATAAAGATACCTATTTTATGCTAAACACGCGGGAAGTTGTTAAAAGATAAAGGAGTTGTTACTAACAGATTCGATTTTAAATAAGTCTTATAAAATACCTATCTTTGCTAAATACGCGAGGTCTCATTTTAATTTTTACATTTGTAAGGCATATAATATTTCGTTATATGAAATGTTTCGATTAGACCGGGTTTATTTTAGTTATCGAAAGAATATTTAGTTTATTTTAATATTTTTTTTTGTTTATGTTTAATAGTAAGAGTCCGTTAAAATTATAGCGAATAAATTCTGGGATTAAAAATACGTCTAGTGAAAAATATATAGCTGATCTCGCGGGGTATCAGGTTCAGCCCATAATAATCTAGATTTTCATTTCGTTTAAAAGTATATAGAGTAATTCCGTGAGAATCGGGGTTTATTTACAATTTCACAGATGTATAAATTCCATTACTCTAGGAAATTATATAAAATAATCTCGTGAGAATCGGGGTTTATTTACAATTTCACAGATGCATAAATTCCATTATTCTAGAAAATTATGTAAAATAATCTCGTGAGAATCGGGACTTATTTACAATTTTACAGATGTATGAAATTTCATTATTCTAAAAAATTATATAAAATAATCTCGTGGGGGTCGGGGTTTATTTACGGTTTTACAGAAGTACAAGTTTCACTATTTTATAAAGTATATAAAATTGCTTCCGTTCGGCCCGGGTTATCTTATATTATATAGGAAAACATAGGTCCCGCGCTATTAAAACATATAAAAACGTTTCATGTGGCCGGGATTATTACGCGCGTTGGGGAAAGTCTATAAGGTAAAAATATGTTTAATTTGATTCTGGTTATTTTATATTTTATGAAAGATATTTGCCTCGCGGACTTAAACTATGAAAAATGTTTCAATTAGTTCTGGTTATACTTTAGGAGTGATGTAAACTTCGCGGTTGTATAATTTGGGGTACTTCGTATTGTACGAAAACGTAAATCTCGCGTATAAAAACGCGTATAAAAAAAAAACGTATATCATGTATTCAAACATATAAAAACTTCTAGTACATTGTTTCGATAGACCGGGGTTGTATTATACTTATAAAGATGTTGTAGGGCCTCGTTATATTGAAAATATATAAAAACCGCCTGGGGCCGGGTCTTCTTATTTATAAACTATATAAGATTTCGTTACATTTAGTTATATAAAATGCTATCGTTCGGGAATTCGCGTTTCATTTTAAGCATATATAAATATAGGGTCCCGTTTTTAAACAATGTTAGTGTTTCGTTTAGGATTCGCGCCTTCATTTAATAAATATGAAACATGTAGATTTCAATTAGAACTATTTTAAAATGTTTCGTTTAGAAATTCGCGTCTTGTACTATAAATGTGAAAATTATAGTATTCGTTTTGAGCTAAAACGTGTGAACATAGAAACACTACAGTTTTGACCGCTATTTTGTTTACTATGCCTAGGACATTCTTGCGGTGTATTAGACTTGATGGTAAAATTTAAACTCTTACTCTGTTTAAAATATACGTAGTGTCTCCGCCTAGATTGGCTTCACGATATACTTTATGAAATTTGTAAGTTCCGCTGTCCTAAAATTATATAAAATTACCTTCGTTTAGATCGGGTTATATCATATTCCTCGTGGAACGCGTAAACCTCGTTGTCCTGAAACTAAATAAGGATGTTTCATCTAGACCGGGTTCATTTTACATTTTAGGAAGAATATAAATCCCGCGTCTTTCACTACATAAAATGGTTTCGGTATGATTGGGGTTGTTTATACTTGTAAAAATTACAGAATCCCGTTATTTTTAAACTACATTAAAATGATAAACTATATTAAAATGATTTATTATATATTAAAATTATATTAAAATTTGCCGGAGAGTAGACACCAAATATTCGAGATGATAATAAATTTATATTAAGAATAAAACTAAACCGGCGGACCCTAAAAGTAATATGTATTGACCTTATAAAGATGTAGACTAGTGGGGTTTTATTATAGGAGCAATCAATTCTTTAACAACAACAAGTGGACAAGTGGTTGCTTCATGGGTTTGTTAAAACTTATAAATGGATGGAATCCTAGATTCAAAGCTTAATCCCGGTATTTCGGATAAATATAAGAATTTGTAACATCGGAAAATAACGGGTAACGGGTTTTATGAAGAATATCGGTGCGTATAATCATTAGAGTATGATCATTAGAATTAGAATCTAGTCTCGATGCCCCGGGTAAGTACGGATGCGTAAGGACTATGTTACAGTATTATTAAGATATATGAATACTTACAATTGTCGAGCTAGAGTCTAATTCCGGTATCCCGAGGAATATAAATTCAAAGAAAGGGAAATAATGTCTAGTTTCGGTTTGATTAAGGTATATACACCGTATAGTTGCCGAGGCTGGATACTAAGCCCCAGCTACGGAAACTTATAAGCGCGTAATGGCAGGATCAAAGGTTAGGTCGCGAACTATAGTTAATTAGGGGCCTGTGAATCGTATGCGCGTGCAAGGCAAGTGTCCGCAATCCTTAGGTATAAAGTGAGGTACATAAAGTAAAACTACGATGCACTGGAATGGATATAATCGGCGGCAGATGGGTAAGTCATGTCATCCTCTTTCCGTTTTGAGATTATAACGACATATAAAGGTGGCGCACGATTAAGAAGAATGGTCTCGGATTCGACACCCCAGACAGAGACGGAAGAAGCGCCGACAGTGAAAGCTAACCCCTGTACCGTAAACCTTACATATGTTTTCCCACAGGTGTTGTTTGCATGTTGGATCCGTACTGACCATAATAGGGGCGAATTAATTTGCCAAATAACCCTTCTCTGCATGTGTGTGAACTTCCAGGGATCGCGCGGCCCGTGTGCTCGACGCCGAACTTAATTATTCATTTCTATTTATTTATTTAATTGATTATTCATTAATTAATTAGGTATTTATTTGTCTATTCATATGCCGCGTCCCAGTTATATATAGTCAGGCGGCGTTTCGATAGCATCATCATCATCACCATCATCAGCAGTGTCCCAGTTATATATTGTCATGAGACGTTTCAATAGTACCATCATCATCATCTTCATTAGCGGTGTTCCAGTCATATATAGTCAGGAGGCGTTCCGATAGTAACATCACCATCATTAGCAGTGTCCCAGTTGTATATCGTCAGGAGACGTTTCAATAGTATCATCATCATCATCTTCATTAGCGGTGTTCCAGTCACATATAGTCAGGAGGCGTTCTGATAGTATCATCATCATCACTAGCGGTGTTCCAGATATATATCGTCGGGAGGCGTTGCGATAGTATCATCATCATCATCGTCATCACTAGCGGTGGTTCAGCTTTATATCGTCAGTAGGCGTTTCGATAGTATCATCAACATCATCATCATTAGCAGTGTCCCAGTTATATATTGTCAGGAGACGTTTCAATAGCATCATCATCATCACCATCATTAGCAGCGTCCCAGTTGTATGTAGTCAGGAGGCTTTTCGATAGTATCATCATCAACATCATCGTTAGCAGCGTCCCAGTTGTATATAGTCAGGAGGCGTTGCGATAGTATCTTCATCAACATCATCGTTAGCAGTGTCCCAGTTACATATAGTCAGGAGGTGTTTCAATAGTATCATCAACATCATCATCACTAGCAGTGTCCCAGTTATATATAGTCAGCGGGCGTTTCGATAGCATCATCATCATCATCATCATCATTAGCGGTGTTTCAGCTATATATCGTCAGGAGTCGTTACGATATTATCATCACCATCATTAGCGGTGTTTCGGCTATATATAGTCAGGAGACGTTACGATAGTATCATCATCATCATCATCATCACTAGCGGTGGTTCAGCTATATATCGTCAGGAGGCGTTTCGATAGCATCATCAACGTCATCATTAGCGGTGTCCCAGTTGTATATCGTCAGGAAACGTTACGATAGTATCATCATCATCATCATCATCATTAGCGGCGGTTCAGCTAAATGTCATCGGGTGACGTTTCGATAGTGACATCATCATCTTCATCAGTGATGGCAGGGTTCCAGTTACACATCAGTCGGAGATAATTAGGCAGATCCCATCATCATCGATGGCAGGATTCTAGCTGTACACCACTTGGAGAAAATACACCGACATCCCTGGCCAGGGGCTAGGCATATCCCTACTGTCCAGATCCACCTTTCCATCTACTAATACGAGGGGTCATGGCCTCGTGAAACCACATGGCAACCAACCATTACAAGTATTTATTTATGTATTGTATATGTATGTATATGTATGTATATTATCTTTTATTAGTATGTATCTATTCGTACGTAGTGTATGAGGGGGCTCTTCACGGGTGGCACAACACCCGTGCGGATGTCTTCCCTCGTCTGGAATGGATTGAACGTATTGATGCATATCAGATTATAATAAGTACTACCTGGGAGGGTGGTTGCAGTCACTGTAGTGTCGCGAATGGCCAATGGGCTGCAGTTGCTCACAGGCGAGGGTTGGGGAGCCTAGGAAACTCCCCTTCCCCACTCGCATATTTTTGGACTTGACAGGTGGCCCGGGACCATCTTTACAGTAGCTTCAGTATATATACCGTAGTTTAACTTAGTTTAACCTGGAGGAGTTGGAATTCGGGGGGCAAACTGGCTCTGAGCCCGGACGCCAGACACTGACGCGAGGGATGGTGCGGTACTTTGCACAGAAGAGGCCCAACATGAAAAGGCGCATCCAGGCTCAGGTCAACGTATCCGGAACTCGTGTCGGGAGAAGGAAGATGGGATCAGTCACCGATGAGCCTTTGGGTATGGAGGGGCCGAATTTAAAGCAACCACATTTTCCGCGTACACATACACTTACACATACCTTCTACAAACCCCTTATCCATTAGAACCCAACGTACCACTAGAATGAGACATAGGGCCAGATACAGGTGACGGAACTTAGGCCGGCTAGTAAATAAACGTAACAATGTAATTGATATAAAGATAATGCAGAGTAAATATAAAAGATCGTAAGGAATAAGCACAGCGAGATAACGGCGGAAGATAAAATTATTAATCAGCGAGGGCGTCGAAGACGGAATCATCCATAGGAGCGGCTACGAAGGACTCGAGGGCTTTCAGGGGATCTATGTACTCTATATGTGCATGCGCATGTGATAACGGCACGTTACTAACCTTTCCAGTGGATGGCGGTCGATCCCATACAGGTAGGACAATGGGGGATCGAGCGGAGAGGGCATGGAAGCAGAGGATCGCGCACTCTGGAAGCGCAGCTACACCAGATGCAGTGGTTTCAGTCCGTAGGAATGATAGGTAAATAATATAGGGCCACGGAACATAGTATGTTTAGCAATTGCACCGTAGGGCTTAATTGACGTGCTAGGTAGTTTTGTTTGCGTTTTCCATGAACATTCACGAACTTCATACCCCAGTATTTAATTTAAGAAAAGCTTGCGTTAGGGTTACCACTAAACCAATTCATCCCCTATAGTTCGAAACAAAAAATTACACAACGTGAACTGGGGAGGTCTTGAATAAAGCGAGGGTGTTTGGAAATACTACGTTAAAAGCCGTAGAGCCTTCACCCGACGTAGATAGATAGCTTGTTTGCCTCTAACAAGGCGTAAACTCAGTTAGGAGTAGGATCGAGCTGAAAGGCGAAGAAGAGGACCCATCACATGTTATGGATCAGATACATGAGTAAAAATATACAAAAATGGATATGTAATAAGACATGTAATAATTCGTTATGCAGGGTTAGATTGCTGGAAATTAGGGCCTTGAAAGAAGGAGAACTTTAAGGCTGAAGAATGTGAGCTACTGAGCCTGCTGTAGAGCATTTCCGGGACGCAGTACATAAGTGCTGATATGCATTACTGGAAAAACTCTACGTGATTGTTTCTGAAATGAAGATACAAGGAAAACTGCAAAGTAGAGGACATAGCACGATGGAGTGGATCCACCAAAAAATGAAGGGAAAGCTAGACCTTCTCATTCCAGGAGGCGTAGTTTTCTGTATCACAGATCAACAGATCTACTAAGAGAAAAAGAAGAAGAAGACGTACACAATAAAGACAGCCAAGATCCGTTTAACTCTTAAAAGACTGTGCTAAAAAAAAACTTTGGGGACGGTGGAGTAACACAGCGTTACCTGATTAAAAATCGGCATAGTTTTTAATATGTGATAAAATATACATAAATACGATACAGATAAGACTTTTAAAAGGTCCCTTTATATAATTATGTAAGGTTAACATACATATTTGCATTATTTTAGTAAATTATTATAAAATTATGGCAAATCGAATTTGCGTGCGCTTCCGCCGATGTTTCATTGGCAACTGAATACAACGAAGCCGTCGCCAGCTCGCTCAGTCGCCTGCACTCCGTCTTTGTCTAACACATGTTACCCGACGCTACCGTACTCTTTCTATATTCTTTTGCTTTTGCCGAAACCCAAGCAACCGCCATCTCTGTCCTACATGAAATGTATGGTATTGTCGTGCTCTTTCTTGCCGTATTTAACTGCGATGTACAATATTCTGCTCTCTCTTGCACACTGGCCGAAAATACAAGAGTAATGAATAAATATTTTTTAATCAAAAAATCCGTACATTCGTAACAGTTTAATTTAGTAATTGTGGTGTGAAAATGTCTATTCGATGATTACAAAAAATGTGACGTTTTAGTTTTCGTAAATAAGGTAGATATTTCATATTTTGTATACAGGTAGACCTACGTTACATCACCGCCACACAGGAGTTAAGGAATAAAACATGAGAATAAGATTGTAAAGATCTCTAATACATCTCATACCAAAAGTATCTACCTCCAGATAGATAGATGCTTAATAATATCGTAAATTCTTATTATCAAAATGAAAATTTTATTTTCTCATTCGTGGAAATTGACTCTTTGTGCCGGATCTCTCAAACCTGGGGCTTTTAGGTAAATAATGTTTCACATACTTTCACCGAAACTTGGGTCGGCTAAAGCTTTAGTGGTCCTTGTGAAAGTTATATGATTACTGAAGGTTATCCGGTTCACTTCATATTTAGTTACCGAGCTCCTGTAAGAGAATATAAAATGTACAAAAAAATGGATGGAAAATTCATGTACTCTGCTTTAAACAAAAATAGACAAAAATAAATTAGATACAGGTCTAGAAAATATATCGCGTAACCTATTTTTTTTGTTCCATAGAAAACGAATTTTTTTCAGGAATGCTCGAAGTACAAGTTCACAAAAATTTAAAAATTTAATTTAGTTTGAAAAGCGAAAATATTTTTATTATATTATTAATATTACTAAGGGCCGTCTCCCTGGCAGTTACTTGATATAAACCTGAGTAACTTGTACACGTGTACATGTTCGATTTGACAACGAGATAAAACATCATAATTTATTCGGAAAAGTTAGACAAACAGAAGGCATTACATTTATTCCATTTTAAATGCTTCTGGAGCGACTTAAATTCATCTAACTGACATTAGTGGTAGAACAAAACATTAATGGTGAACAGGCCTATATTTCGACGTATACCTACGTCTCGTTTATTTTTTAATTTGGGATAAAGATCTTTAGATCCCAATATTGCTTTTTTCGGAATACGGCCGTATCTTTTTAATTCTGTTGGAGGTGTATGTCGAAAAAATATTACAAGAGAAGTGTATTCATCGCCTTGACTTTGGAAAATATTTAATTTCTCGAAAACACCTGTTATTCCTGCAGATGCTGTAGGGCCGATTCAGAATTTCTATTCAATTCGTTTTTGCTCGGGTTGCTTTACAAAAATATTCCCTATAATAAATAATAAAGCTCGCATTTCTTTTTTCACTGCCGACAAAGCGTCTAGTCAGAGTAATACAAGTATCTACCGACCTTTCTGAAGACGATATAATTCAATCAATTTCGACTCCACAATGGTGAAGAGATAAATTGCCTCTCTTGGCTCACTGGACCAAATGTGTATAATAAATATTTTATGATATCGGTAATTGAAAATTGCGTCTGTGATCACCGTTTGATGTTAATATATTTTTAAAAATCCCTTGTTTATAGGACCTGGACCTTTCTGTTGAGAAGAGTGGAGTACGGTGAGATTTGCACATTATTTATTATATGCGGACAAAGATACTTACAAGTTATCATTTTATACTTTCTGAGTTTATAAGCCACGGCGTCCCGGAGTTGTCTGTGTGCGATAATCTAACCTTAACCTAATAATAACATTTTCCGGTGGGATTGGTTGAAATCTGAAAAATCTACATCCGTTCTTAATCCTTTGACACAATTAATTTCCACTTGCATCTTCCTGAAATAGAAGTGTTTAAAATTATTTTCAAGGCGAACGTAATTTTTTTTTAAATATTTCAAACGATTTTATAAACGTATAAAAATGAGTAGGTACCTATATTTCAAATATATTTTTCCAACCTAACATATAGGGGATGTTTTGTCTATGAAATTGATCGTATTTTATGCTATTAAAGGCTCCGACACCGGTCAATTGACTCTCACCGGACACTGTATATTTAATTGCAAGATATGTCGGGTATAAAAGGGCAGGATAATATTAAAAATATTATTGCTGCCTTTGCTTTTAAACCAAAATATTAAAAAAATGTTTTTAATGCAGTCATCGAGGATTACTAATTAAGAATGTACTATATTATAGATTTAATGTATCTATCTCTACTAAAATCATGTTTCCTATAAAATCTCTAATTTAGTACATTACAAACAAGTAATCCTGGATAACTCCATTTTTTTTTGGATTTTGCCGCCTTTGCCTTTATACTTCACATATTATATTCATCAGTGGCGTGCAGTGGATATAAACTTAGGTTATGCTGTGATCGACTATATACCTATATTAAAAAAATATATATACGCATATATCTATAAGGGTATATACATTTTTTTTTTTTTAACTATACCTATATAATGAACTCTTTTGAGTAGCTTCAATCCACAAAAATAACTGCACTATAAAATAAGTATTGTAAATAATATTTCGTAAATAAATAAATATTTTATATACGTATACCAAATACGGTGAAAAATTTCAATATATTTCGAAGACGATTTATATATAATTAAATCGGGAACAATACTAATTTCAGATATACGTTTCTTTTCACAAAAATAAATCAAACATTTTATGATATCATTATATGACAGATGACAGATTGTATTTGTCGTATTCGTATTTACATTTACCATAGAAAAGACATAAAATTTACACCAAAAGTTTTGGGTGGAATTTGTAAAAAATAACATGCATTTCTGCGCCTGGCATAGAACTTTTCAAAGAAGGACGCTATTACACAAAACTCGCAGCATTAAAAATACACGGTTTTTTTCTCGACTTGACTATATCTGTGGAACAAATTGGTTGGCGAAATAAATGAAGAATTGACATGAAGTTAAACACAGAAAAGTCGGAAATAAAACTTCTAGCCGTAGGACGAATAACGGCTAGAATTTTAAATCGATAAAAACAGATACGTCACGTTAAATGGAAACGTCAGAAATAAAACGTCTAGCCGTAGGGCGAATTATGGCTAGAATTTTAAATCAACTTTTTCTTAAGATAAGGATTATTTAATTAATATTTGTTTCTCAGGATCTTTACTAATGCACAGCTTTTTTGCTTTTATGCGCTGCACGCCACTGATATTCATTGCATTATCAAATTCAACTGCTAAATTCATCCACCATTTCTCATGATGCATAGAGTGGGTAATAATTTGTCGACATATTTTATCAGAGCTTGTTAACTTTGAAGGTACGCCAGCAGTGTTGAAATTGTTTCATGTAAATTATTTTCAACGGAATTTTGCTCGCTAAATATTTGTATTACTTTATTTACTTTCTTAGAATTTATTTTAACCTTGTATTTTATTTACTGAAAAATACTGATCAGTTTTACCGTTTTTCTTTTTACTTGAGTCATCACATACGTTTTTAGTGTTTTAAATATTTCATTTATACGCATACTACTGGCGGTTTCTAAAGTTAACTTGGCGTGGGGATAAAAGTCAGTGCGCACAAATTTGACCGTGGCATGGTTCATTAATTCATACTAATTTTTCACTCATCTGTGGGACACTTTATATTTGTCTTCTAAAATATTCGCATGACTGTGAATACTTTATTACGCTGTCTTTTATCACACTGACTGCTGTCGAACGCTCGGTAGGTATGTCTTTAATTTATTCTGCTGGCGGTTATAATTCGCACTAGTCGCTGATTTTGCTAGTCTCACTTTTATGGTCTTACTTCGCTGTGAAAACAAGCTGCGTAGTATGTAGCGATCATGTAGCCATATCTTAGACACAAGTATCACACTACCTCTGCATATTTTTTATTCGAAAAAAATATATTAATTCAGTTATATAAATAAATCATATTAAAAATCTCCTTGGTGAGAATAAAACCTCTTTCTTCCGAGTGACATGCAGTGATAACATACACTACATTACAGAGAAATCAAGCAAGACGCGATAAGAACAGCTCACAAATATTTTAAGTTGTACACTAGCTAACATGCTAGCTCGTGCAGGGATATATTTTTATATTTTTTGAATTAAATAATGTTAAAATATTATAATCAAGATATAGAAAATATAATGCATTAAATTCAAATACAAAAAAAAATGAGCATTATGTATTTATGTGAAAATTCGACACCACGGTAGCGGAATAGCTAAGATGGTGGTGTACTGGCGTAGCATGTGAGAGATATTTGGGGTCCTAATATCTTTTTCAAAAAGGATATTGGATATTCTAAAAAAAAATATTATCATGGAACCGATAAAAATGAGAGTATAACACAGAACAAGCGAGAATACATAGAAATGTTTGGAAGTTTTGTAAAGCAGTTTTCTTGCCATGTTTTTTTACGGGACTCTTTAATGAATAAACCTATGTTAAAAAAATATATTCTCCCCTAAATAAATAATAATACAATCAAAATATCGGTGGCAGTCAAATATCCCGGCTCGCATTTAAGAGTTCGTTTTCGTTCCGAGTTTCGAGACCGCCATCTACGAGATGACCGACAAGATAGCAAGGGTAGTTCCGTGCTTCTCATCAAAAACTCCTTCCCATATACCTCATTGATTGCCAGACCCAACACAGTTATAGAATTGTAGTAGTAGCTACGAGGGTTGATGGTATCATAATACTCTGCAAAGGTAATTCTCCAAAAACCGACCCACGATACTCTTATATACTCTTGTCTATTTTAATTTTTTTTTTAATTTTTAAAATAAAATAGAGATGCGAACACGGAATTCGTGTCACATCAATATTCTTACTATTTTCAAATTAAGCTAAACGCTTGTGCTATGAAAATAGGACTAACTTGCTTGTCTGATCTTGATCTTGATCTTTGGATCACGAGGCGAGAGTCCTAACCACAAGACCAACAAGCTACTATTTGTCTATTTGACATTCCATTTTAAAGACTATAATTAAATAAAACAGTATATCCCATCTCAATTATAATTATTTCGGTGTCTGTCTATCCGTAACTTTTTATAACGTCTGTTGCTAATTTTTTATTTGATTTCTTTTTTTTTCATAATTAAATAAATAAGTACTTATTCTTTGGTCCTGGCGAGTAAATTGGAAGAAATTCCTATACCTTTGCCCAACC
This sequence comes from Agrypnia vestita, assembly GCA_016648135.1. Taxonomy (NCBI): domain Eukaryota; kingdom Metazoa; phylum Arthropoda; class Insecta; order Trichoptera; family Phryganeidae; genus Agrypnia; species Agrypnia vestita. Next base: position 23,149 of record JADDOH010000075.1, read on the forward strand.
CTCTCTCCGTGATAAATTTTCTATACAAATCTACATCGTTTGACAGGACAGGACCGTGATACATTTTCTATACAAATCTACACCGTTAGACAGATTTTACCGAAATTTTGCATACTTATTCTTTAGGAACCGACATGTTGAATGTGAATACCAAAATACGTCATTTTGACGGGTTATACCTAATTTATTACTATGAAAGTGGAAGGTAAATAGCTTGACTGATGAGATGCAAGATCTAATATATAACAATTTTATATATAACAATTTTCGTTATTTTTATTATCAGGATTTCTTATTCCTTTCTTCTGTACCTTCCTTCTTCCGTTTCTTCATTCTGATCATTAAAAAGTCATTAGCGACTGTATAAATCCAGCTTAGTTTTAGACGACGTTTGTAAATTCGCATGTCTTATGCTTCAAGTTAACATTATCACGATTCAGTTCCGCTTATTCGCAAATTTTAGTATAGGTCATGGCTGCTTGGTTGCGCTTTCTTCATGCGGAAGAATGCAGTTCGGGCTTGCTCACTACGACAGTGTTTATTTAATCAGTATTCCAGATATTTTATGTATTCTTTCATGTCTTATTCCGTCTGTGAACATCCCGCCATAATCTATATTAGAGATGGGTCGTTCATGAACGAAATGTTCTTTTAGAACAGTTCACTTTACTGAACGAACGAACGGTACTGTTCACTTAAGTAAACTAGCCGTTCACTAATTCAGTAGATGAAAAATAAATCATTAATTAAATTCTGATAAAATTTTTGGAAATGTAATCTTTTAGGTAGCGAACAGTAGCTTTTTGTAATCTGATCGACATTTTTTCGAATTAGTATGTTTTTCGACATATTTTTCTTGGCGACCTTTTTTTTAGGTCTCAAATGTTCTTGTATTTATTTATGTATTTCTTTTATGCAATAAAGACGTATCTAATGGTGTCGGTCTGTGAATGGTTTCGTTTTTGCGGCCGTGCCGCCTCGCACCGGTTTATACGACCCGTGCGGGGCAGCACGGTCTTGCATTGTTACTAAAAAAATGTCAACCTGGAGGCGAATGAGAAGGACCGATATGGGAGCTTTTGCTCATAAAACGGTCCTGGGTAAGCGGTGGGTACCATTCACAGGTCTCAAATGTTACTTCATTAAACTCAATGTTAGTCATTAAACTTTATTTGGTTTTTAGAAAACATATCGAAAAAAGATATCTACTAATTGAACAGTACACTTTACAAAAACAGACAAAAATTCAAAGAACTGCTGAACGATTTAAAGTGAACAGTTCATTTGATTGAACGATCTGGTGAACGAACAATTCAGTGAACTGAACGAACTTTCTCTAATCTATATAGTAGCTTTTAAATATACTGTGTGTTTAAATCTTTTCAAACTTTTTATTGTTAATTATAAAAATACATTTCCCTCAATTTAAGTCCAGTTAAAATTATTACTATTATTTAAAAATATCGAAGAACAATGTTTAAATAAAAATTAGATTTAAAAACAAAATAAAAATTAATGTCACAGGTAGCATTTGCATGCACATTTTTTTTAAGAATAGCAATCAATGCAAAATCCACAGAATACAATTCTTTCCAACCTCATGCAATCTCTGTAAACATGAATTATTCATAAAATTAAAGTGAGCAGAATTTACATACATGAGATGAAGCATGATATCTCGTCCCATAACGATAATTAATCATGTTTACCAAACTAGTGCACTCCACAAGCTCTTTTATTATAATCTTTATTAATAAAAATGTAGATGTTCGTTTGTACAAAGTCAATAGTCTCTGAAAGTTCTTCATAGATTGCTTTGAAATTTTGGCACAACGTTGCATTCGATTACGAGGATGTTTTTGTATACCTAATTTGTTTTCATACACCCAAATATACCCAAAATCATAAATCTCACAAAGTTCTTTTTGACACAATGTTGCATTCGAATTCGCACAAATTATTTGAATAAAGGCGCAGGTAGGTACCTACCCTTCCAATATTGATAAATATTGAGATAAAATATTTTTCAAATTCAATTTTTTTTATAAAATTCGGTCGTCTTCGCTTAAATAAAATGTTTGAACCGATGAGAAAGTTCAGCCAATCGCATCGCAATATCTATACCTATAATACTCAATGACTGTCTGTCTGTCTTTCTGTCTGTTCTCTATACAAATCTACGCCGTTTGTCCGCTTCGTCTCAAATTTTGCATACTTATGCTTTCTATCCCTTGTCCTCCCCCTGATATATTTTCAATGCACATCTGTACCGTTTGACCGATCGGACTCAAAATTTGGAAACTTATTCTTTAGTTCTCGGCGGGTAACATAGGCAACATTTCCCTCCTCCACTATCACCCTTCCCCCCCCCCCCGTGACATATTTCCAATGCAATTTTATACCGTTCGACAGATTGGACTCAAAATTTGCAAACTTGTTCTTTAGGACCTAGCAGGTAACGAAGGTGACTTTTGCCCCTCCTCTTTACCCCAACCCCTCCCCAGTTATATTTTCTGTACAAATCTACACCGAATGACCTATCTGACCAAGATTTTGCATACTTATTTTTCAAGACCCAGCGGGTAATAAAGACAGCTTTCTCCCCCTCCCTTCTTACCCCATTCCCAAACCTGATATATTTTTTTTACAAATCTACAACGTTTGCCGATCTGATCCAAATTTCGCATTCTTCTTCTTTAGGTCTCGGCGGAATACATAGGTCACAATTCCTTCCTGGACACCCCATCCATTTTTATAAGAGACTTTGCGAAACAATGAAACCTTTGTGTCCCCCTACAAACTTATTTTTAACTAAATATTTAACCCGAGCAACGCCGGGTACTAACAGCTCATATCAGCATCAAAATATAAAAATATAAATTTTCGTTTGCTCAAAATCTTAAATCTCCGACTTCATTCAAATGCGCGCATGTTTTTATATACCTTCTACGTTTTATATACCTACTATTATACAGATGTCACATCTGTGACAGGTAAGAATATGCTTTTTTTTGAAAAGCAGCACAATTGAATACCCACAAGCATTGTAATATTAAACGTATTAGAAACGTGTGCTTTCTCTTTTCTTTCTTTTGCATTTAACAAGACTGAGCCACAGCAACGCGTGGCCGGGTACAGCTAGTTTTAAATAAAAATAGGATATTGCAATTTTTTCTACACTGCAACAGTATTGTTAAATAATGTAATTGCATTAAATAAATGTATGATACTTGTAGACCGTAAATAATTGCGGTGTAAATTCGCGAGTGTTGTTAAAAAGTATGGCAAACAAACAGAATGAGGCATAGAAATATCGAGGGCATCACCCACAATCAAGTATACAAGTGTGTTCTCTATATCCTCGCCGTCGCGTATTACTGGGGCATCGGCGGTGGTTATCTTTTGTCATCGGAAATAGAACCTACACCTACAGCCTTCACGATAAACACGATAAAATTAATTGGATCCCCGATGACGTATATGCATTCATTGTCTCGCTTAAAAATCGAAACAGAGTAGATAAAAATCACTGGCATTCGCTGGAGAGCCATGATGAAGTTTAAGGGGGTTGGAGAGGGAGGGGTAGCGAGGGAAAGGGGGGTTATATTTGTTTAAAATCTGTGGCAATAATATAAGTCTTATCATATAATCTTGCAATTGGGTTAACATTGCGTAACGCGCGCATTGTTTCGTTGCATTAAGTTGCGCGTGTTATGCACTGTACCCACACAAACTCAATTGCAAGATTATATGAAAAGACCTATAACCACAGGGCCCGTGCAAGCAAATTTTCATTAAGTTAGACATCTATTTTTAGGATGAAACATAAATACTTAGGTGTCTCACATAGCAAATGTACGTAAGTATGTAAAATTCGGCGACTTCAGTAGCTCAACCGGTTAAAGCACTCTATCTATATACATACATACATACATATATATTCTTCGGTTTCTGTCACCGAGGATAACTTATTTAAAATGTACTGAATTCTAGATTTATAGACAATGTTTCCTGTAAAATCTCGAATTCAGTACATTGTAAATTAGTTATCCTCGATGACTGTATTATTTTTTTATTGGATGTTGCTGCCTTTGCTTTTATACCCCGCATAATATAATGTTCCAGATTCGAGTCGCGGCGGTGACAATATTTTTTCGATACATATGCATTCTGATTTTTTTCTTTATCTACATCCTTCTATTCTGCATCATTCTATGTAATTTATATAAATTTATTTTAGTAAAATCTGGTTCATATCAAATTTTAAATGGCAATTCGCTCTATCTCTAAAAAACGAAAAATGTATATGTTATTTGGTAATGAAAATTAATTTTAGATTAAGTTTTCGCCATTTTGTGTGGGCCATTATAGAATTCTGAAAAGAAAGGAATCTTTTATGAGTGTATATTTCTTCAGTTACCAAATATTAGTATGTTTTTGGAGTTGCGTCGCATTGATACAATAAATAGTTAAATCACAGAGTCTTCAGGATTCGGCCGTCTCGTTGCGGGGCGCGATATATTAAATATGCGAAATATAAAATCTAACTCCTTTTTATTTCAATTGCTAAATATTTCGAACGACCGCAAAATAAACCTTCAATCTTTATCAGTTGATATATTCCTTGTACCTTTTAATGATCTAAATTTTTCGAATCCCCACATTACTTTTGATTCTCTGTAGACTTTCGTATTTTGAGTTTTTATTCAAAGTAATACGGTGAAGTTATAAATAAATAAAATATGTCCTACCTTCCAAAATACCACAGTGAGTTTTTAGTATATATTTTATTTCCATCTGTCATAAATATATTTTGAAGAAATATTTTACAAAAATGCTGCCTCTCTATAGGAGATAAAATCTTGCGCTTAGAGAGGGAGATCGTTTACGTTTTGAAACATGAATAAGCGTTGAAATAACGTGTTAAGTAGAGTACGAGGAAAGTACCTATTTATTATGAAATATCCAATGTATACAAAAAAATAATATAATAAATATATATAGAAACAAGAATAACAGCTCAGGATATAATAGATATTATTTGGTATATCACAAATTTATGGAAGTAACTGCATAGAATAGGAGACAGAAGAGAGTAAATACTGGAAAAAAACATTAAAATGTAGAATAATATAAACTATTGTTTGCAGGAAGTTATTACGGACAGACAATTAGGATTATTGGGATAACATATCCGTTCAAATAAATTTCAACAGAAAATAAGTTCGCCAACGTCAGTGTCAATTCATCGAAAAAGTGTATTTAAATTTCCTCTGTACTTTTTAATAGGTACAAATGGTTCGCGTGTTTGCTAAGTCCTATATGTACTGTATTTTTGACGGATCGTGCATATGCAGTGGTGGCGAAATCGCTATCGTTGCCGCCTTCGGGTTTGCTGTCCTGGGGTTTAAGTCCATCCTGTAGCTGTTTACTTTCGATTTTTTAGCTGTGAATTCGAACGAAATTACGGAGACACGAAGCTACGTGGACAGACAGACAGACAGACGGTCGAACAGATAGCAAAATTATCGTAAGTGGGATTATAGGAGAATGTAGACAGTAAGGAATACAGATACAAAAGAATCAGTAAGTATTAAATACAATTGTCATATACGTACACTTTGTATACTGCATAATTATGGAATTATAATTAATATAAATTAACTTTGTTTAAACCACTTATTGATAAATTAGAAATTTTGGAAATAAGAAAGAGTGTAAATAGTAAATTGAATATTATAAATAATCAGGTCCTTTTTGCAAATAGTTATCTTTTAAATTTATTTTCATATTAATTAGGTACTTTATATTATTATTTTCCATATATAACTTTTTAATATTTTTAATATTTTGATCTATACTTCGATTTTTTTAAATATTATTTTTGTTTTCCTGATGAAGAAGCCATTGGCTTTGAAACATGTTGATTTTTTTCAATAAATAAGTGGTTTAAACAAAGTTAATTAATATTAATAATAATTATGTTACCACAAAATAAATTTGCTACATTTGAAGAAGAAATTATGGAATTCATTGCAATATTATATTCAGTACTTGTGATATAGTGATACTGAATCGACTAGTATTACTGGATGAATTTCAATCCCGCCATAAATCCATCATTTGCCTGTCAGTTGTGCTATGAGTTGTTGTTTAGTTTAGTATTCTAGTTCATGTTCAACTCAAAACTGCCCTTTTGACACTTGAAGACTGCCTCAAAGAGGAGCGCTGCGCAATTCGCGTCAGAATCGTGGCGCTACATTTAGTATGTACATTTTTTCTTTCACACGTCGTTCTTTTCTCATGTTATGGGCCAAGTACTACTAACCTGAAAAGTTGGGAGGACGCCGGGCGCCGACTTGTCCTAGGGCGGAAAAGTTCTCAGAGGCTCTGCTTCAGTGAAGGGTTGAATGAGTGGAAAATGAGAAGAAACGGGTACGTTGGATGGCCTAAGGGAGGGGAGTGTCTTCTGGCGACTTATTGCTTCTGGAACAAAACACAAAAAACATATTTAACTTAGGTAATAGATTTTTCATTATTTTATCCTACTTTCTAAGCGGTTCGGCCGTGTGTGGGTGGATGTTGGTGAGTGCGGGGTGGTGGAGTTGTGGGAAAGGGGGGGTTGTTGTGGATGTATGTGCGCGGAATGGGGGAGGGTGGGTTGGACTGGTGAGCAGAGCGGGTTCTTGTGCACCGTCGGGCAGGTAAGTCAGCTAGTATTATATATTAAATTTTTCCACAGTAAAACCTGTTTTTTAGCTTAAAATTGCCATATTATGTAGGTATTAATTAATGATTAAATTTTTTTATAATTTAAGGGTGATATTCAGTTTGCGAAAATTGTTTATTAAGTAAACATAATAATGCATTCAATAAATTGATTTGTTCGAGTGCAGACACAAGATTAAGTAAAAATTTGAGTGCAGAATTCTTTTTACTCCCTTTATATTAACTCATGGTTTTTTTGACGCAAAAACTTTGGATCGATTTTTAACCCTTTTTCCGTGATCCAATCGAGCTGAAACTTTGCAAGCAGACTCGAGGCGACGATCAAAAAGATCTATCAAATTTTCGTTAAAAAAATTAATATTTATAGTATAATTTTGTATTTTTTAAATTTTTTATTACTCCCTGTCGTAGCGTCGCCCGACTGAAGCCCAACGCGTAGGTTAAGCGCCAAACCAGTTTCCACTAGTAAATGAGAAAGGGAGTATAATAAAAACTTGGTTTTTATGGGTTAGTTTTGTTGCTTACTAATTGAGTATCTTTTTCTTTTGTTTAATTTTTTTATTCTTTCTTGTTATATTATTCTCAACATGCCTAAGTTTTTCTGCATACTATTTTTTTTTTCTTTTGGTTAAATTTTTTATTCTTGTTTGTTGTATTATTCTCAACATGCCTAAGTATATTTCATAACATTTTTTATTTAATTTATTTAATATACAATACAAATACAGTTCTTATATATTTACATATTAGATTAACATTTTTTTTAAATACTTTATAGTCATGTAGGACCTCATCAGTGAAGAGAAGCTCTTGAGTCTGATGAGGGAGCCAGAGTTCTTATTATAATATATAGGTTGTATATACAAGTTATTTATTAATACGGTAAAAAAGATAACATATTCATCATTATTAATATATTTCTAATAGTTGGCCATCTATATTATATTAATGTTTTCTGTGCTTCTTTGTTGTGCTGTTGGTCTTCCGTGAATATTGAATAAAAAAATAAATAATAAAAAAATAATGCTACTTCCATAAAATGTAGATTATACAGGTTTAACAGAGCTAGTCCACAATGATTTACGGGAAGATCGCCTGCCTCAATTATGAATCAAAGTTATTTTTTAACATCAATGTCCTAGTATCAATAGTTATGGAGACAATAAACTTCAAAATAAGATTTTTTTTTAAATTTCCGACTCCTATCCTGCAAAACTCTACCGATAAAGTAGCTCATATGGAATATGAAAAATTCATTCGCTATAATACAAGTCGATTAAAATAATTTAAACCTAGAAGAATTTTTTTTTAAAAAAGGTCCGCGAAAGACCTGGTACGATCAGATACAACAAGTGTTTGAGGATGGCCCCGTTAAAAGCCGCAACAACCGTAGAACTTGTATGAGAAGATGTATGAATGTGGCCGAAGCAAAAGTGGTGTGCCAGGATAGAAGAGCGTGGCGTTCAATCCTCTCTGCCTACCCCTGCGGGGAAACGGCGTGATGGTTAGTTAGTTAGAAAATTTTTGCAACGGTAAATTTAAACATGCAATCATATACCTATACGAAGCAAGTACTGCATGTTTAATCAATGAATTTCATTTCACACCATGCTTTGTAAAAGTGGGTGTCAGTTAGAGTTGCAAGGCTCTCGACAAAAAAAAGGAATATATGGAATATAAAAACATAAGACAAATTAACTCAATTAGAAACCAGATATACATAACATTGTAGAAAGAAACAAAGTCGTCTTGAAAAATAAATAAAAAAAAATCATAATGAAAGATATCAATCGCTTTCAAGCCACTATGTTTTATAAGAATTGAAACAATTCATCCTCGAGGTTACTCAGTCAGTCATTATTTTTTATAGTATTTGTATTAGAATCTAAAATCTAAAATGTTGTACTTTAAAGCTTAGGTGCTACGTAAAAGAAGTAAAAATAATCAAATCGTAAGAAAAGCAGCAGAAAATGGGCGATAGTCAATCGTAAATTGCTGCGAACAGCGAATTGCCACAATAGCCGCGAAGCAGTCACTGTCGGCCGCGCAGCGGTCAGTATAGCCGCCCGCTATACTGATTTTTTGACTTCGATTTCTTAACCGCTAGTTTTATTTTATTTGTTTCGTTTATAGATTTTCGAATTTTTATAAGATGGTTTTGATTATTTTTCGTAGCACTCCCCCATTCTGTTATTCCATAGCCTAGTAGAGGTTTGTACAAAGCGTGGTACGCCATTTCAATGTCTCTTTAATTATTTAAATTTAAATTTCCGTACATTTTTAATATTTTATAGATTACTTTTCTAACTCGAGTAGCAAGATCTTTATACATATTATGTGTATGCCATCTTAGTTTGTGATCAATCCAAATGCCTATGTATGTATGTATATTGGTTGAAGTGTGCCGTGTGAAGTATGAAACGGTACGCCGTAAATCTGCCGTGCAGTTTGGCAGATATATGTAATGAACAAAGAAAATAAATACTGAAAAAAAATGTTACGTTATACAGGTAACATTTTTTTGATGACCGGTTTTGGGAAAAACACCGTTTTCCCGTTTGTTATAGAGAACTTTAGATATTTACTCTTATTTATATTTAATGTTAGTACATAAGTTAACGTCTAGCCAATTTTCGACTGTTTTCACACCACCGATGAGCTTTGTCGTACAGTCTGCTAATTCGTGGTAATTATGTAATCCTCTTGCGTGGGCCATAGAAGAGGTGAGAGAGCAGCTCACAATAAGTAAATCTCTCCTCAACTATTGACACCATTACGTCTCACCTGAGTTATACACTTTCTGAAATATGAGACCAATTTTCGTGACGTTAAGATTTTTTAACATGCACCACACTGGTTTTCTTTTAACTTACTGCTACGTTTCAATAAATGCCAGTATTTGCAAGTAAGTTTTCGCGAGCCCAGTGGGTCGGGAAAACGTTGTTGCAAATACACCTCGATACCAGAAGGTTAGGTTATTCATTCGCATCATCTGCATTCTGAATACGGTCGTAAAGTTCTTTGCTCAGTCGGGGGGGGGCAACTTCCTAAGCTGCAAGAATGGAACGGATTACGAGGGAGGCAGTGACGTCATACATGCTAAAAGACAACCACAATTTATCTTCATTGCAGAGGATTCGATCGAAACATTAAGTATGGTCACTTTTGAAGATACAGATTAAGTCATTAATATTAACAATTCGACACAAATACAATGAGAATTTTGTTCGATGGGGATCGAGCCTGAGACAGCCAGCCCATAAGCAAAACGAGCTTTTTTGATTGCAACGTATACTGCAAGGCTGGATAACATTAGGCCGGCGCCATACTACACGGATCTTCCATCGCGTCTCTTTGGTCGCGGAACGTCGCTACGTTTCTTTCAATGCAATATGCGCTTATCAAACACACTACGCGGATGGTCGGTCGACCAATTTGCTTTGCCGATTTTACGCGACGGAAAGGACGCGACGTACGATCCGCGCAGTTTGGCGCTGGCCTAAATTATTATTACATATCTGATTTTACATTTTCTATATAATAATACTATTTAGACTGGCACTTTGTCACTTGATTAAATATGAAAAAATATTGTTGTCTAAATTTAAGTTTTTACAAATGAATCAACTGAACTTTGCTTGTTTAACCCAGGTTGGTTTCAGGCTCGCGCAGTCAGTATTGTCATGAGACGTGGTTATAGGAGGCAATTTAAATATTAAAACAATTTAATTTTTTTATTAATTTCACCAAAAAGGCAACTAGAGCACTGTTCTTAAATTTACAGCAACTAAATTTTTCTAGAATATTTCATACACTTATTATCCAATTTCTAAATTCGCACTGAATATCTCTAGTCACTCGTCCGAAGAACACCTTTTATTACACTGTTTCTATTGCGTCGATTACTTTCTTGAATATTCTGTTCAATTATACACGTAAGTACTCTCGCTAGTCGATAAATACCCGCCCGATATTATCATTCGGTTTAAAACGCTATGGCCAAATACTTTTGCTTCGGTTTGTCGCTGGCCATGAAGTTTTAGTCAAACGCCAAACAATGACAGATGACGGAGCAAATGGCCAGTCTTTTTTTTAGATAAATGTCGCGTCGCGACGTTTCAAAGAGATGAGCCTAGTTATTTCGAGAAGTTTCTATGGCGCATTACACGAGTTGTAAGTAAACATACGTATATTTTGGAAAAAAACGAAATTGAATATATGTGACAAAATATTTTATTATGATATATTAAAAATATGATATTTCGTGGAAATTCTAGTTAACTAAGCTCACTTCAAAGTACCTAATGTCAGTGAATTGAAGCACGAGCGAAAGCTAAGCGGAAAATAAATTTATCTGACAAAATATTTAATTATACATTTTAATCTGAATGATATGATAATGATTGTGATGGGAATATTACGAGATAAATACATATTTTTTTCTTCCAAAATAATTTTTTTCTATACTTAAATATGCTGAATGCATGCCGCTGGTACTTCCATGTGTTCAATAATAATTGTAATTGTAATTTAATCTTAGTTTTTAAAATAATTACAAATCTCATTTAAATCAAATATTATAAATCGATTCATTCTTATTAACAAACACATCAATATTAATTAATAGCATTTACTAATTGATTTATGTAAGCGTCCTCCTACAAATTTTCCGGTCACTATTGTTAGCGATTCACAATTCATGGCGAGTACTTACTTGTTCTAAAAGCAGTTATCCACCAAATCGACATTTTGTGGAACGATATTTCATTCAATAAAGTATGTAGTTTAAAAGTACAAAATTAAGTCAACAACGAAACCATTTGCATCACATAATTTATTAAAATAATCGAGGCTTATTTGTTCTGTTAGTAGCGATCCATCCGAAGCCATGGATTATCGCCGTTAGAACAAGTATTCCCAAACTGTAGGTTTGAGCAAGTTCGATGTTCAAAGTGCTTCATGAAGCAAACTCGGCGGTTTGTTTTTGCTCTGCTGTAAAACTTGAATATGTTCCGATAGAACACTTAAGTACTTTACCCCTACAAAGTGTTACCCCGCAGTTCTTCTCATGTAGCATTATTACTTATATTAGAAACGATTAATTATTATTATTCTTATATTATTTGTAATTATTTCTTAATCTTTAAGGTAAATGGCCCCCTGAATGCAATTATGGCCAGTAAGAAGAGGGAAACGTAAGTATGTCCAGTAAGAAGAAAAAAACTCTCAAGGGAAACGAAACTAGCGGTACATAATGGCGTTTTAGTGCCAACTTTGATGTATTGAAATGATGCCTGGAATAGGCAAAAAAAGGATTTAAAGTAGACTGAATGCGGTAACTAAGGTGCTTGTGTGGCAATTCTTCGATAGATTGAGAACTTGACAACTTATAAGCGAATGTAATGCTCGATGTAGCGTAGTAGATAGTATAAAGAAAGGATCACTGAGATGGTTTGGACATGTGGAACGAATGAGTGATGAAATGGTGGTTAAGGAAATATATTAAGCGAGTTTTGAAGGCAGCAGAAACAGAGGGCGCCCGCGAGAGACCTGGCACAATCAGGTACTATAAATATTACAAGATGGCTTTGTTAAAAGCCTCAAGAACCGTAATGCATGCATGAAAAGATGTATGAATGTAGCTGAAGCAAAAGGGGTGTGCCACGGTGTGCTATGTGAAATAAGACACTTATTAATAAAATATTAACCCCATTTACTATAACCTGTTAGCTAATCTAATTTTTTTTCAGACGCGTCCAGTCATTGCATTGAAATAAACTGTACGTAAATTTATATTTCGGAAAAAAGTAAAATTTTATATTGATCTGACAAAATATTAGGTCCTTACATATGAAATTGACGTTTAGTATGGGAGGAACATAAAGTCGATTTTTTTTTATTATAATATATTTATTTAATCAAAGTATGTACCATTGCTATCTATGCACTTTTGCCATCTCATAGGTAGTTCATCGATCCCTTTACTAAAAAAACCATTCGGAAGGGAATCAATAAAATCTTTGAAGGCGGTTTGGACTGCCCCATCGGAGTTGAATTTTTTCCTTTGCAAGAAGTTATCCAAATTTCGAAAAAAATGGTAATCTGTTGGGGCAAGGTCCGGAGAGTACGGTGGATGTCTTAGACATTCCAATTGAAGCTCCTCTAATTTGGTAGCCGTCTGTTGTGCAGTGTGTGGTCTAGCGTTATCATGAAGCAGCAGTGGCCTAGAGCGATTAACCAGCCTCGGTTGTTTAGCAGCTAGCTTTTCCATCATGGGTTTGCAGTTGCTGACAATAGACATCTGCCGTAATCGTCTGGCCAGATTTAAGAAAGCTGTAGTGAACGACACCAGCACTAGTCCACCAAACGCTCACAAGTAACTCGCGTTTGTTGATTTGCTTCACTCAATTCGTGAGGTACCCACCTTTCAAGCTTTTTCACCTTACCAATTTGCTTCAAGTGGATTAAAACAGTTTTATCACTAACACCGCAGCCTGTAGCTAACTCGGATGTGGTTTGCGATGGATTCCGCTTCCACAATAGCCTTCAATTCTTCATTATCAACTTTGGTCTCCGGCCGTCCACGGGGCTTGTTCTGCAGGTCGAAATTTCCAGAACGAAAACGTTGGAACCAAAAACGCACTGTGTTTTCTTTTGCGGCACCGTCGCCATACACATCATTAATCCTTCGAGCCGTTTCTGCAGCACTGGTGCCACGGTGGAACTCGTACTCGTAAATAACGCGATATTTCAAGTTTTTCATTTTGTAAACTGAGTCTCGCAAAGAAAAAAACAATTGAGGAAAAAACAAATGAATTATTATTTTCAAAACACAAATACATGAGTAAATAGCTCTAAAAATTTGGATTTAGAATTCCTAACCAAAGAGAAGATATTTGAGATCAAATTTGCCAGTACGGTAAAACGTCAATTTCATATGTAAGGACCTAATATTATATTACGATATATTGGAATCAATTCGGAAAAAACTAAAATTTTATATTGATCTGACAAATATTACAATATAGTGAATTGACAACAAATAAGATAGGAATATTACGATATACGTATTTTAATTAGATTTATTTTGCATAAATTCTAGTTAAGTACTTACTCGAAAGTACTGACTGCACACCATTGCTTTCAATACTTGCCTGATTTATTGATCGCGATGGCATGGAAAAAAAAATACTTAAATACAAAAAAACTTAGATATAGACGTAGTAAGGGTGAGGGCGATATCGTTTGTATAGAAATACAAACGAAAATTATATTACAAATATTTTCAAATTAAATATTTCAATTTTTTGGCGTACATATAACCTAGAAAGATCTTTGAATTTTCTATCTTGTAGGAACGAGCTGCTCGAAAATAACTAATATTACCGTAAATCAAAAAGCGAGAAAATAGAACAAATTGGAACGTTGTTCCCAGTTTTGGAAATTCCTTAAAATTAATATAGGTACCTAATATACGAAGTTTAATTAAATTTCGGTTGAAGAATTTTTTAATTTTCCAAATATTTATCATATTAGATACTAGCTGTGCCCGCGGTTTCGCACGCGTAGATTTTTAGTAACTTTTAGTAATATTTTTCTGATTTGTGTATTAACCATAACGTAAAGATACATGTCGTCACAGATTTTTTATAGAACATTTTGAGATTTACAACTTTTATATAGAAAGTATTTAAATATCTCTTACCGTTAAGGCAGCGTTCGTAAAAAACCCAACGCTCGACCATTTTTTCTTCGACTTAGTTGTAAAATAGGTCAACACGAAAACCGCTTTTATTTTAACGGGATACTATATAACCTATGTCCACTCTGAAGTGTCATTCTAAATATTGGTGAAAGAATTTTTGAAATCGGATAAGTAGTTTCGAAGATTACCTCCTAGATCCAAACTTGCAAACTTTACCTCTCTGTATAGATGTTTTTTCAATCGTCTTCATTCTCCACTCCAATTCAATCTTCTGTCGCTCCACCATCCTTACTTTTCTTCTCTTTTTAGAATCCAGATCTCATGAACATTTGCATGATTTATATTTAGAACCGTTATTATCGAATTTTATCGAATATTATCGAACTATCGAATATTAATATACGCTATTAATTCGCGTCTGTTGAGTAAAAAACAATTAATATAATTGAATTTATGTGTTCTCATCACGACTTCATGTTTACTAACATGAATAATGCTGTTTTTTTCATCTCCTGACAAATCGGTTAAATGGATATTGGTTATCTTCAGTATGTTTCAAGATTTAGAATTTTACTGATTTGAATACATCCTTTTTTATACATCCGAAATATAGTCCCTCAACATTTCAACGAATCACAGTCATAAGGGTACCTAGGTATCAGGGGCGTGCGGTGAGAACAAGAAACATGATTTTTTCTAAGCTAAAATATATTTTGAAAAAAAACGAAATAATAGATATACCTATCTCGTGAAATAACTATCACAATTATCAACATATTATTCAGATTTCAATATTTCATAATATTCTGCTAGATAAATATTTCAATTCGATTTTTTTCCAAACGTATATTTAAATTATATTCATGATTATTGTTCTCACTGTACACCCCTGATAGAGATAACCTGCAAGGTTGCGTAACCATGATGGTTTAAAGAGAGAAGAGAAGAGGGAAGCAGTAGAGGGTAGAAAGTTCCACGTCGTTGAGCTTGCTACCGCAAATGCCCGTTGATCGATTCTACAACCCTTTCAGCGGCTGAAATAGAGACTGACCTCGGAGTTTGGCGTCTACCTTTCAAGTTGTCCATGATACAGAGCTTTTAAAGACACAGAAGCGCCATGTTATGTGTCATCTTGTACTTACATCAATCGACGCAATTTGAATTCCGCTATTTCAGGGAAGCGGAACCAATGTATTTAATACAAAAGGGATGTGTGCTTTCATGAATTGTGATGTTCCATATATTATCCGTGCTGCCCTATTCAAAATAGTTTGTAAGCAATTGTTAACAAATTTCGGTTATCCGACATAAATGCCGTTACAGTAAGCATACCACACGTGATACCACAATTACTGGACGGACTGCCTCAGGGGAAAGATGTCTCCGAATAATTTCGATATTAGTATCCCGTGTCCACAGACGAAATTTTAATATGATTTATTATATATTACACTCCGAATACTCTGGGTAATCCAGACACTAAAGGATGGTTGAAAGTTTCAAAATCGACGAGCTTGAGAAAATGCATTTATGAATGCGGTTTTGTGTAGGAAGAGTGCGACACTCCATTATTTCTAAGTAAGTAAATGGTAATGTTGATTTTCAAAGTATACAATTTAAAAATTTAAAATGATGCCTGTATTTCACCAGCTTACTTATTTAAAAATGGAAAATAGCTGGTTTTCTACTTGAAGCGTGCATCCAATGTCAACTGGAATACTGTTCCTATTGAAATGTAGATGAAAAACCAATACATTAACATTAATCTCTGCACATTGTAAGCTCTTCAATGAATGTGAGTATTTGCAACAAAGTTTTCTCAAAAGCTTTCAAATCGTCTGCACCCTAATGCGCCAGTCGTAAATTTCTTTGCTCAGTTGGGCGAAGGGTGGGAACTTACTAAGCTGCAAGAATGAAAAGGGTGGGGGTAGACTCCTCGACTGCCCAACAAGCTACTCAACTCAATTTCCAGAAATTTTTGTTTAAATTATAAGGTATAATACTTATTTATTTTTATTTTATTTATTTATTGTTTATTTACATTTACATTAGTTAATACAAGATACTAATAACAGCCACACTAGGTAAAAACCTGTTCTGTGGCAGTTATTCTCATATGGTATTTATGTAGTAATAAAAAATGACAATTAAAGAATCTAAATCTAAAAGAAAATAAAAAGAAAAGAAAATATACATACAAAATCAAGATAAGAATTTAAAGTAAATCATAGGAATACCTATATCTTAGAAAAAAGAAAAGAAAAGAAAATACACATACAAAATTAAGATAAGAATTTAAGTAGTTACAAAAATAAATATTATATTATAGTATACTTTAAATTATATAAATCAGTTTTTGCCAGTTCAGAGGTCAATCACTTCTTCAGCATACCTTTTACCTGATATTTTTATAAACTTAGTAATATGATGTTTAAAAGGTTTGTGTAGAGTTATTTCTTTAGTTTCATTAGGTAACTTGTTAAAAACAAGCGGGGCAGTGAAATTAAATTGTCTTTGCCCAAAAGACGTTTTCCTTTTAGGTACCTCGAAATTAATTGTATTTGCCAGCCTTGTAACCTTTGTTTGTACGATTAAAATTTACCTTGTTCTTGTGGAATTTTATAAGTATAGTTTTAAGGTATAATTGTCTCGGGTCAAGAACGTTAAATATTGCAAACAAATCATCTGAAGTATGTAAATAATATTTTTATAGAACGCAATTCCTGGATTTTGTCGCTGAAAATTTTCAACACGGAAATTACGTTCGCAGTATGAATAGACATGAATGGGACGTCATAAGTAGTTTCGAAATGACACTAACATTTTTAGAAGCATGTAAGGAAGCTTAAGGAGAAAAAGTACTTTTGATCGTCGATGATATGAAAGTTAGGTTGAAATGTTTTTAAATAATTCTTATCTGTCGGTCGAACAATCATCAATGTAAAGGAAACCAAGAAAACATTAATCTTCTGTTATCTACAAATATTTCTTAAGTTAAAAAATAGAAATAAAATAAGCAGAATAAAAAGATATATATAAAGAGTGAAGAAAGTATTAGAGATCGATCCAAAGGCTGACAAGACATCAAGCTATTAGATGAGGATAATTGCGCCTGTATTTATTCCATCGAAATACATACAAACTCAAATACAGGAGATTCCTGGCTGAAACGTGGTAACTGGAAACACGCAGACTGCGCTGGGATTAATAAAAAAACAAACGTTCTAATGTAAGACTTATGTAAAATAATTTTGCATACTAAATTAAGTATGTCATTTTACCTCACTCCGGTGGAATAAAATGAATGTGTATTTATATTTTTTAATTAATATTTATCTATGTTTAAATGTCGCCAAATAATAAATTTTTTGTAGTTTAGTATATTTCTTAAACATTCAGCCTGTAAGTTTTATTTTAAAAAACCACATCGTATGTCATTTTGTACACCGTTTCTCTCTGTTTAGGGCTAATTTAGATGGTCACTGGTGCGGTTCTCTTCATCGTTGAATTCAAGGGACCTTCATCGTCCAATTCAGAGGAATGCAACCTTCATCGTCGAATTCAGGGGACAACTCGACAACAGAGAACAAGTCAGAAAAAATTGATTGATTTTGTATTCAATAATATCTATTTGTTTTTTCTTTCCGTATTTTATATTTATATCATTAATAATTGATTAGCTTTATAGTTCTATAGAATTTTGTTTTATATTTATAGTATTTGTTCTCAGTGTAATTTAAGCTGTTCAACTCGGCACAGGTTTGTCCTAATGAGATGATTGGCTCTTTTTCTAACCAACATGTATTAAGTTCAAGATAAATAAATAAAAATACATCGATTTTATTTGTAGTTATTGTAACTCCCGAATTCACATAACAGTTATGTGTATACAGATTGTAAGGCCTTTGTTAAGGTCTGTCACTTCATACTACTAACCAAGCTTCGCGGAATTGTTGTGCACGCCAACATCCTGAGATGACTGGAGTCCTGTGTGAGCAACAGAAGCCAATTTGTAATCATCAGTGGCTTGAGCTCAACTCCTGTAATTGTCACTTCGTGTCATTGTGCTCCCAGGGCTCACACCTGAGCCCATTTTTTTAATAGTTTTTATAGATTTTATGCCGTTAGTTGAGTGTGAATGTCTTCTGTAGCGGACGACCTTAAAGTATTCCTTCCCATTTAAAGTATCTAAGACTCATATAAGTAGCAAACAGATTTCGAAATAATAAACGAGTGGTGTAAAAAAAATGGAACTGAACACCAAAAATTGTCATCAATATAATAAGTTTTACTAGGTGGTGAATCTCCTTCACAATCGTTATAATTCAGAGACCTGGGAATAACCTAAAATTCTCCATTAACATCTACACGTTTAAAATATTGTTAACATTCCAAAAAGTTTACAAGGATTCATAACTAGGGTCACAAAACCATTTAGAAATGTAGACAGATATATGTAGATTGCTCTTGTGACTTTAGTTCACAGTATAATGGTTTTTTGCTTAGTTTATGCTTAAAACTACACTATTTTTGTATAGAAAATCACACAGATGTATCGTGATTGAACCCGGAACTTGAGGTATGGGATGTCACATCACTACAAGAATCATCTTGATTCTTCAAGCCATTCAATTATTATTTTAATTTTAAAGTCTAATTGATCATTTAGGCTATTTCAATTTACAATTAAGGAATGAAGGCTTCGCATTCCTTAGAGGACGAGAAGCTTTAGCTCTCCTTTGTGCTCCGGCAGTACACTTATTTTAGTTTGATTTATGCAGGTCAACTGTGCACTATCCTTGAGCCAGGCGTAAAAAGATCCTTAACCATCGAGTTTTATCACTCCTCTGGGTTAGTAATTGAAAAACTTATATCAAGGAAAAATACGAGTAAAAGAGCCATTCAAGCAAATAAATAAACAAGCATCTTATTTCATAAAGGTTCTAAAAATATAGCTTCCCTTTGTGACGTGAATCCATATGAGAATAAGTTTTGTGACATTTTTGTCAGCTCAGCTTATGATTTTCTTTCAAACCGACTAACTTTTTCACTTAAAAATTGTGATTTTGTGTTTATCTAGCGACGCACAGAGGTTTTACCGTAAAATGCTTAGTTGAATACTGCGGATTCATATATAGTAAACATATATAACTCAGGAAAACTAAAAGACTCACATTAAAACAAGAATGTGATTTTTTTAAATGTTCTAATTTTGTGTATATGTTACAGTAAATCTGTATTTCTAGCGAGTCTATATTTTCACTGGCATTTTAGTGAAATTATATTCAAGGTCATTCTTATCATATATCCGAGCAGATTTTCACCAATAGAAATTAATACAAACTAGTGAAAAATATTTTAACTGATATCTTACTAGTAAAATTATATTGGTTTCCGAACTGTCATTAAAATTAAATTTGACATATTTTGACATGTCTACATATTTCCGGATTGAGATGAACTATTAGAATAAGAATTCCAGATTTAAGTTATTGCTTGAAAAAGGTCGTTTCTTCTGTGCATATCAACATTATATATCGGATATTATTAACATAACCTAACGTAAGCTTTGGAAACGCGTGCATTCATGGACAAAATACACTTTCACCGATACTATGTATCTATACAGTCAATCTGTAAATTCATTGATTGATATGTTTTCACTGCCCGAGCAGGTAAAATATATTTATACTAGTGGAAATATTGACTCACTAGAATTAAAAATTCACTGTAACATATCTGAGAGTAAGGGTTAATTGATTGAATTCACTGAATTTATGTAAAGTTCAAATATGTATACTGATTGGATTACTCGGTGAAAGCGGAGTGAGTGCTTGCAGTCCGCAGCGGGACAAAAAGTAGTATGGGGAACTCGTGGTTGAAAAGACGTAATAGGTGTCCAGTGCATTGTGGTAACCCGGTGGTGAGCGTCTTGGCTATGGCGCTCTTTGGTGGCAGGCGTACGCCACAGTTTAATTTTGTAAGACTGATTAACATCGCCAAAAATACAACTCAAATAAAAAATAATATGATATCTAGTTTATTGGATGCAATTCGCATTTTTTAAATGAAATACTATTTGATTTTTAGATCAATTAATCGACCTCTCCATTTTAGCTATTTCGCGTGTTCACGTGTAGTCTCGCAGGATCTTTTCGGGACTTTTGGATCCGGATTTATTCTTCTGCATCAATTACTACACCATAACTCATTTGTCATCCAAATCCATTCGCCAATCTGTATCCAAAAAAATAATCAGTTGAACAAACTGTACGTATTTACATAGCGATTCATTTCAGCAGGTTGTAATAAAAGTATATTTGCGTATGTTTATATGTATAAGTATATTCTATGCTGTGTGTGTGGACCTATAGTTTGCACGTTAGTGTCGTAATTTTTTAAGAGATATCTTTTATTGATTATATAGAATCACAGTACCAACATAAAATAATGAATCTAAGAGTAATAAATGTGGGGGTTGAAAGTAAAAGTGCAACTTTGCATACGACGAAAATACTGGGCGACATGTTTGGATACGGTTATCTGGCAAAACGCATCAATTTCACGATTAAAGGGTACAGGAAGAACGGGGCAAATTGTCATCCATTTACAAAAACATCTAAATTGTATCTAAATCTCGTCTATCAGAATGTGGTGCTTTCCAAGTCTTTAGTTCCATTCCGAAAGCTTGTTCGTAGGCTGGGCATTCAGCATTCCCATTAATAATTCTTACTAACTAATTACCATCACGCCGTTTCCCCGTGGGAGTAGGCAGAAAGGATAGAGCGCCATACTCTTCTGTCCTGACTTACAACTCTCGCCTCATCCACATTCATACATCTTCGCATGCAAGCTCGACGGTTATTGAGATTACTGTTCTTGCGAAATCGAGCAGAACTGAAATTAATCATTAATAACAAACAACAAGTGAACAAATCGACGCTGCATGTACACTTGTTAAAAAAGTACGCACGTGACTATTGTAAACAATACTGAAAGCGCAGGTCCTGCACAGTGCAAACTGACAGATGAGAACTAATATTACACAACGCCGTTAAATTTAAAATCACTGTATAATTCAGAATTTCGCTCTTATATAAATTCATTTTTTCGAATAATTAAAACCGTAAAGAAAATTCATTTTTAAAACGAATAAATTTATAACACTGTTTACAAGTCATTTGTGAAAATTTATTGATTAATAGAAATTAAGTCAAAAATATTGAATAAAATCCAAATTTTAAATCTTCATAACTATGATATACTAGTCGTACATTCGTGAGAAATTATGGGGGAGGCGTAAATTAACGGTTAGCATCTTAGCTGAGCCCTGCTTTTAAAGTGTGTTGTATATATAGTATATTTTTGACGGGTCACGGAGAAGCGATGGTGGCTATGTCGTCTAGTCGCTGCTCTACCATTCGCACGTTTTAGGTTCGAGTCTCTACGGTAGAGACAAACTGCAAAATTATTAGTAGATATGAAGATTGTGAAAGTTCAACGATTAACAGGAATTAAATCAAAAATTATCACTTATCTCCAAAACTGTTGATATACGTCAGAACATTGTTGCGTGAGACCCAATTACTATAGTAAAATACACCACAAAATACCCTGATTTGAGAAAATTACTTCGACATTTTATTATTTTATTATAAAAATTTATGATACCGTTGTCTCACCGGGAATCGAATCCAGATCCCACTACATGAGAAGCCAATGCCCACAAAATCGTTAGGGCATGAAATAATAAATATAATCCTTAAAGTATAAATAAATAATCAAAATACAATCAGGCGTTATCGTTTGTAAAGAAATACAAATGGAAATTATATTACGAATACTTTCGTAGTATAAATTACAATTTTTTCGGGCGTAATATCTCCTACAAAGATCGTTGAATTTTCAATCTTGTAGAAACGAACTGCTTGAAAATAATGAATATTTCCGAAATACAAATAGCGAGAAAAATTTGTATTTAACCTATTTAATTTAATTTCAAATGATGAATGAATGAGAAATGAGAAATGAAGTAGCTTGTTGGTCTTGTGGTTAGGACTCATGCCTCGGAATCCAAAGGTCGCGGGTTCGAATCTCACCCAGACCAGCAAGTTAGTCCTATGTTCATAGCACAAGCGTTTAGCTTAGTTTGAAAATAGTAAAAATATTGATGTGACATGTATTCCATGTTCGCATCTCTATATTTAAAAAAAAAGAATTTTTTAATTTAAAAAAATATATATTTTTAATGGTTTTGTTATCGGATGTCACGGATAATGGCTCCTCTCGTTCTCAGGCTGTGTCTTCTTCGGTTCTGGGTATCGCTTTCATCCAGGCCGCTTCTCCGTACGATTTTGAAGCATTGAGTCTTCCAAGATTTTCTTTAGTCTTCCACTAGAAGCTTCATAGGCATTGCCTGCTTCACGGTGTGGTCTGGCGGTCTCCGTCTTATGTGCTTCTTACCATCTCAGGCTACGACATCAACCAAAAATGCATT
Source organism: Agrypnia vestita (assembly GCA_016648135.1). NCBI lineage: Eukaryota > Metazoa > Arthropoda > Insecta > Trichoptera > Phryganeidae > Agrypnia > Agrypnia vestita. Next base: position 46,080 of record JADDOH010000075.1, read on the forward strand.
TTTGACTGTTTATACCGTTAGTATAAAAATACTCTCCTAGCAATGCAAAAACAAAAAAAAATATTTCTACTTTTTTCAGAGAAAAGTAGATACGCCCATTTTGTATGTAAAGCTTAACTTCAAATACTGACGTAAATTTTATTTTTTATACATGTCTTAGTTTACGTAAGGCGATATATGACATTTTTCTCATTAGTCATAAGTAAGTTTTAGTACATTGACGTAGATTTCTGATAGGTATGTCTGTAAAATGAATTTTATCTAAAAAATGAATACTGATGATACAAACAACAATTTGTACACAGAACACAATTCTTGAAAATATTCTGAATATTAAAAACTGATTTAAAAAAGAGTTAAAAAAACTAACCCATAAAAACAAAGTTTTATTATACTCCCTTTCTAATTGAAACAGTCGGGAGATACTACGAAAGGAGTAATAAAAACCCTTAAAATTTCGAAAAATCCTTAAAAATTATTTAAAAAATTTAAATGAAAATTTGTTAGATCATTTTTATCATCACCACGAGTGTGCCTGCAAAGTTTCAGGTCGATTGGATTACGGGAAAAGGGTTACAAATCGATCCAAAGTTTTTTCGTCAAGCAAGCAAGCAGACGCTACGAGTTAAAAGAAAGGAAGTAAAAAAATAACCCATTAAAACCAAGTTTGTATTATACTCCCTTTCTCATTTACCTACTAGTAGAAACTGGTTTGGCGCTTAACCTACGCGTTGGGCTTCGGTCGAGCGACGCTACGAAAAGGAGCAATAAAAAATTTCCATCAATCCAAAATTATACTATAATCAGGTTCCGTGTCTACCAGACGCGTTGAAATATTTTCATACAAATTAGTAAGTGGTATGAAAAAACCACCAAAAATTTGAAAAATCCAAAAACTTATTAATTTTTTTTAACGAAAATTTGATAGATCTTCTTGATCGTCGCCACGAGTCTGCTTGCCAAGTTTCAGCTCGATTGGATCACGGGAAAAGGGTCAAAAATCGATCCAAAGTTTTTGTTGATGGCAAGCAAGCAGACACGAGTTAATATAAAGGGAGTAAAAATTGAAATAATTCTGAGGCGTATTGTAGAGTAATGTTAATAATTCGGAAAAATTTCATATACACATATAAAGAATATTGCTTTAAATTCCAATCAAAATATAGATATCTCATTATCAATAGTGACATCTGTATTGGATTATGGTAATGAAAAAGCTTTGGACTGCAGGCGGCGGTAGTAAAAGTACAACTCACATCCTAAAAAAGTTACGCAAATTAAACATATATACAACTCCAAAATTTTGATAGATGTGGTAGTCTGTCTCGGGTGGAATTAGTGAACGTTATATTCGGTAAAGTGATCGCATAAGCCAGCCGCACGATAGGTCGTAAGCCCTATGAATACCCAAAAAGACCTCCATATCTACTTTCCCACATAAAAAAAATAGCTTCCTCTCAATGAGACATCTAAAACACATCAAAAATTCCACAATAATTCGTGAATTCGATGCCATCAAACAACAAAAATTTTGTTCAAAATAATCTTATCTTACGTAATTTCAAAATGTTTATTTGGAAATCAATTCATATAACTTTAATTCTGCATCAGCTGAGGTCACATAAAACGAGAGCTTGCCAAGTCTGTACTTCTATGGATTAGGCAAAATTGGGGTAAAAGGGATAAGGAAAAGTTTATGGCGATAATGGAAAAATGCTTTGTGTAAAGACGTACAAGTTAGTACACACTTTTACCGTTGTTAATGGACACGATTTCATTAATACGAAAAGTTGTCGGTATTTGTGCGGACTTACGAGCATTTAGGCGTGAAAACCAAAACAGGAGGGACTTCGAACGTAGTTATGTAATATTGTAAATGTTTAATATATTGGTGTTGTATCCCATATGTATTGTAGCACAGTGGAGCATACCGGGATATTTCTAGATAATTACTATAAAATACCGTAAACGAATCGCGCACATTAGAACGCAGGCCAAGATAAAGAATGTTAATGTCATTGTTAAGGGGTAAACGACAATACGATGGACAGGTTGAGTAATTGGAACATTGACACGGCATTCCAGGAGACGACCAAGCTAGTGTTATCTTCATAGCACAAGTGTGCAGCTTTGTATACATGAAAATAGTAAGAATATTTATAGTGCCACATAAATGTAAAATTCGCCAGAAAAATCGAAAAAATTGCAGAAACACATGGAGGCCGTCACCCAGCTGTGGATCAATAATGGTTAAAGATAGAGTTGAGATGAATATAATCTAAATACAACAATTTGGTTGACTGTCTGTCTGTCCGTAATTTATTTCGAATTCACGGCTAATAAAGGAAATTAAACGGCCGAATATGGGGCTTGAACCCCGGGCCAGCAAATCCGAACCGGCCACAACTTAACAATGTTGCTACCACCGATCCTGCGTGAACCGTAAAAAATACAGTACATATAGGACTTAGCAAAGACACATTTTAATATTATGTTCCGTGTTTTTTTACGATTGTACGGCTATCGTAAGTATATCATAGTTTGAATCCCTTTAGCAATTTTTGTACATGCATGTTCTTATCATTTATCAGCTACGAAACATGTACCTATATTAATGCCATGGGAAAGATTATAGATTTCCCTAGCATAGTCCATTTGAATATATGAAAGAAACTGATTTAGAATCCATAATAAACAACTTTTAAATAATTAATATAAATTAACTTTGTTTAAACCACTTATTTATTGAAAAAAATCAACATGTTTCAAAGCCAATGGCTTCTTCATCAGGAAATAAATAAGTGGTTTAAACAAAGTTAATTTATATTAATTGTAATTATGTTACCACAAAATAAATTTGCTACATTTGAAGAAGAAACTTTTAAATAATTTATAATGTTTGGATGTCCTTACGGTGGATTTGGTGAATGTTATATTGTGTAAAGTGATCAATTAAGTCAGCTCATACAGATCATAAGCCCTGGGCCACCCTATAAAGTCTTTGTGAGACTTTGATATTTTATCTTAGTGAATCTTTTTAATGACAAATAAATTTATTAATATTTATACAAGAGTAACATCTAATGCTTTATAAATCATGTCACTGCGGATGAAGAAGCGCAATGTATATTACATTACTTAAGGCAGAAGTGAACTGTATAATCCTAGATTTATTATTTGATACAAACTTTTTTATGCCATATTTAATTATAAATACTATAGGGCAATGAAAACCCTTAGATCCATATTGAGAATTGATAAAATTGATAAACATGATATTGATATTACATAATGAAGAAGCCAACTTGAGTATATTTTATAACCTGTATATTTATACATTATAACCCTGACAAAAAATACTCGTAAATTACAACATACTAATGAATTGAACTAAATATTTTAACATTATTAGATAGAACAATTCTAATGGACCTGATATTCCTATACAAGTTTATTATTTTCCACCTACAGCCCGGCTAAAAACCTTCAAAATATAATTTTTACTACGAACGTGAAAAAACTAACCATCACATTCAATCACGATAGCCCAGGCCCCATAGAACATGAGTACAGTTTGAAAAATATATATTTCGTGAAGGATTGACTACATTTAAGAGACCTGGTGTCGATTTTTTTGATAGTTTGTGATAGCATATCTATTTTATTTCCCAACACAATCTTTATAGAATCTAACATAAAATGCTTAATCTTTATTTAATAGAAAATACATTTTTTTTTACAATAAAGAAAGTGATAATTTTTTGCAATGGTATTTCTCTTCTACACGAGTAATACAACTCGCGAGTAGAAGAGGAGTATCATTTTAAATACATTAAATAGTAATTAGTACATACTATGTACCCGGCGCGTGCAGTGGGAACATTAAAGCATGACTTTTGAGAGAATATGTTTGACTAGTCTTTTGTGTTTAAAATTTATTCAAATGTAATAATTTTATTTGACTTGAATGAAATCAAATGAATTTTCTATATATTCTTATATTTTTATACAAGGTACTTTAAAGATTGTTCAATGTTTTATGAAAAATAAGTCAGAAATATTGAAAAAATGCAAACTTTTGCAATTTTTCATAAAACGTTCTAACATTTTCGGCTCATATTCTAAAAATATTATACATAAAGTCTAAAGTGTTCCAGAATAGATCTAATAACTATGTTACAAAAATTGTATTTTTCTTAAGGGGGGGGTAAGGTTTTTAACTTTTTTTTTCATTTTATTTGTAATTTTTTAAACGAATGTAAAACATCGCAAGAATATTGTGTCAAAATTTCAAGTCAATCGGAGC